>RJWJ010015264.1:0-36498 GCA_004363605.1 Indri indri | reverse complement strand
GTGAACAAACTAGCTGTTACAAAGAACAATTATGAGGCAATCAGAAAAATTTGAACATTTATGAATATTTGATTATTTTAAGCAATTAATTATAAAGTATGTTGTGATGGTATTGTGGGTGTTTTCTAAGGTCTTCGTCTTTTAGAGAGAGATGCTAACATGTTTATGGGTGAAACGATGTGATGTCTAAAAATGGCTTCAAACTAACCCAGTGTGTGTGCGTATGTGCATGTGTGTGATGGGTGTGTGTGCATGCATGTGTGTGGGCACATGTATATGTGTGGCACGTGTGCATGTATGTGATCTGTGCATACATGTGTGATGTGTGTGCATGTGTGTATTATGTGTGTGTGTGATGTGTACATTTGTGTGTGTGTGTGTGTGTCTTGGATCAAACAAGACTGTCCGTGAGTTAATAATTGTTGAAGCTGATGATAGTAGTTCATTATATTATGGCGAGTTCATTATAGTATTTTCTCTACTTTGTGTATGTTTGAAAATTTCACAATCGAAGTGAAAGAAAGAAAGAGAGAAAGAGAAAGATGAGGGAGGGGAGGAAGGAAGGAAAGAAGGGAAGGAGAGAGCGAGGGAGGTGACAGGTGGTGGATGAAATCGTAGACTAATGACCAGACAGGATGAACCAGGCTTTCCTCTGCAGTGACGGAGCTCAGATCAGAGAAGGATCTGGCATTAGCCAGGCCAAGAAGAGAGGCAGAGGAGTAGGGGACCCACGCAGAAGCAGAGAGAGCATGCCAGCTGCGGAGACCACAGGAGAGGGGTGAGGACCTGGCCCTCCAGAGCTGGGTGTGCTGGACCCAGGAGCTCAGGCGATTCTGGCAGGTGAGGGGCGTGACCAAAGGATTTCAAACAAGGGCGACGTAGACAGACACATTTTGATTAGCTCACTTGGGATTTGCTGTGGAGACTGGACCAGGACGGGGAGATCAATGGAGGGAAAACAAGTTAAACCAAGTGGGGTGGATGGAAGGCGACTCTGGAGACATTCAGGAAGTAGAATCTACAGGACCCAGAATTTGGGGTGACTCCTGGGCTTCTCGTTGGATGTCTAAGGAGATGGCGATGTCATCTGTCAGCTGAGGTGGGGACTGCAGGCAGAGCACCCGTTGGGGTAAGAGGTGATGGATGCATCCGGATGCCTCAGCTGCGTGGGAAAGCCACAGGGAGACGTCTCGCACACCATTGGCTGTACAAGAGTGCAGCTCAGAAGAGGGATCTGAGCCAGGGCGTGGGCAAGATGGCCTTGCGGGGAGCTGGGTCAGTGTCTCACAGCAGCGCCGATTGTAAGGGAGCTGATGGCAGAAAGCGCCTGCACCCAATCCCGGTCTCCCAACCTGTTCTCGCCAGACCCTCTCCTGCTTTTGCTTAGTGATTCTCCACTAAAGTTTCGAGGCCTACTGGCATCTTCCGGGTCAGGCCGACTGCAGCCAGCTGCTTTCTCTCCTCGCTCACCATGCCTGCCAGCTGAGTGTGGCACCTGTCTGGGGCCCGACGCTTGCTCAGGAAGCTGACGTACGCCTCCTTCACCAAGGTCCTTTGTCATCTCTGTCAGCTCAGCCACTGTCTCCTGTGTATTGTTTCTCTGCTCCTTGTTTTGGGGATGCAGGATGGGGTGGTGGGGACGCACGCTTGCTCTGGGGTCTACCAGGCCTTGCGTGGAAACCCGACTCAGCATCAGGCAGTGTGTAAGCCTGAACAACTTATTTCGCCTCTCAGTGCCTGTTTCTTCGTCTGCAGAATGTGGGTGGATGGTAATCGCACTGACCTCACACGCACCATCATGGGCAGATAGCGCTCAGCTGGATGCTGCGTAAATGCTGTTGTCACTCTCGCACTTACACACCTCCTGCCTGGACAGTAGAGCAGCCCCTGCTCTGCCCAGCAGCTCGGGCAGCCAGTAGGAAGACACCTGTTTTCCCAGGTGACGGGCACCCCTGGCCCTCCCCATTGGTGTTGATGTTCTGCTGTCTCGTGGCTGAGTCCCTGGCTTCTCACCCGCCGGGTTCCCTGCCGAAGTCTGAATGTCGGCCTCTCCCTACCTTCTTGCCCTGAACCAGCAACCTGATGAGAACTGCAGCCCAGGGGGGATTTCCAGTTCTGTCGAGGCATTTCATATACTTCTCAAAAAACTAACAGTACACGGCTATGTGTATGATACTGATTTTCTCAACTTGCAACTACTAAAATGATGGAGAAATTAAAAAAAGGCTTTGCACAGATACTGTCCTCCACCCCCAATGAACACATTAATAGCAGTAATTCCAGATGGGGATCAGGGCAATCCCAGGGACAGGCCTGCTTGGCCAGGGCTAGCAGTGAGAAGTGAAGCCACGCCTTCCATTCTCTCTGCACAAACGAGTTAAGCAAACACATTTGCGCTTGTGGAAGCTGACTCCCTCTTCCATGACGTCCCTAGACATTACTGAGACGGACATTTCCCAAAGCACTTATTTAACAACCGTTTACTGAGAGCCCGCCATGAGACAGACACTAGGTGATGAAATCGAATTTATTTCCTGTATTAAATCTCAGGAAAGATTGGAAAGCCTTATCAGTGAAGCCTCCAGGTAGAATTTTTATGCCTTTACGGAATAAAATGTGCATTGTTTAATGTGCTGCTATTTACTGTTCCTGTTGCTTCCTTGGAGGAAAAAAATAAGATCTTGGCCTGACGGGGTTTTGGCAAACAAGGGAGCTGCATTATGTTCATGATTAGCTCGAAGGAGCATGAATTGCCTCTTTGTTCTGAAGCTACCTTCATTCTCTGCAGCGGTTCATTTAGAGCAGTATTTTAAGGGAGAGGAGTGAGGGTTGGTTGTGGTTGTTTTTTTTGTTTTGTTTTGTTTTTTAAAGATCAACTTGAAGTAAGGGACTGGTTGGAAGACTGTTCTGCACTGGAATCTGCTCATCGGTCCCTAGTCTCTACTGTCCCCTTCTTTTGCCAATAGCAGCTGGGGTTCAGCGCCAGCCTCCCACCCAGCGTGCATCCCCCAGCTGCCCTGCAGCTGGCTGTGGTGGCTGTGCGACTTCTGGGCCTTGCCCTTCCCATGTTTATGTGCCGATGCCCCTACATCACCCAGACATGGCGCCTGTGAGCCAGCAGTGACCATGTGGACAAAGGCAATGTTCTAGAGGAGTCTGGGACCCTTGCTGACCTTACAGAGCTGGGCCACCTGCCCATCGTGGACCAGCTGCCTTTCTCTGGATGGCCACAGAGGAGAAAAGTTCATCTGAGTGTTTCTCTGTCACAGCAACTTAGCCTTTACCCTAACTAATAACGTTCTTTTACTACAGTAAAATTGTTAAAATCCTAAATTCTTTGGGTGTCTTTGGTATGACTTATCAGTCCCTTCCTTCCCTTCACCCCCAAACTCACAGCTTTTTAAGTCCCCTCTGCTCCGGGCAGCATTTCCGATAGGCCTGTCACAGCTACTTGCACAGTGTTTGGTCTTTTACATTCCGACTGCCGGAGGAGCATTATTTCCCTGCAAAACCTTAAAATGTATGCCGTACAGTAAATGGCTTACTTCTGCAAACACAGTTCACCCTCGAGAAGTTCAGTTTTCTGTGTGTGGTTCCCTCCATGTCAGAGAGTATGTTTGGGTTATAGAAAATTCATGTCAGGGCAGCGAAGTGGCTTCTGTTTATGTCAGAATGTTTTCTGGAGTGATATGTCAAACCTCAGGACCTCAGGATCCACTCTTGCCCTTCCCGGGGACTCAGCACCCCGCTGTTCCAGTTAAGGCTTCAGGGTATGAGGCAGATGTCACTTGACTGAAGCCACCTCCGGGAGAGGTGGGGGTTGCACAGACACAGATCCTGCTTCCTTTCATGTTAAAAGAGGGAGGCATAAAAGAGTCGGGGAAATCACAGGAATACAATTTTTAAAATCCTTGTCAGGTCGCACTGCAGCAGGAGGAAGGTGCTGGGAAATCATGCGAACAACGACAGCATGCCACGGATCCCAGGGGGCTGGGTGTCACTTACGGGAGCAGCCTGAGAAAGAGAAAGGACACATTTGGGATAAAAATTAAGTAAAAGCCAGATCACAGTGGTAAGAAGAAATGAAATTCCGCCTTTGATCTGGGTCTCTGTTGTGCTGAGGCGCTTATAAAATGCTTAAACTGCTTTACTGAAACAAAGACTAATGGTCCTGATAGCTCCTGCCACCTTGGCCGCCCTGCTCAGTGGGGCGAGGACCTTCCAGGCCCTGGGCCAGTTCAGACCCAGGCAGCCTGCATGGCCCTGGGCGCCCACCTGGCCAGCCAGTGGGGTCTGGAAGCAATTTTGCAGCCATGACACTTCATGCACCTCAAATATACCCATTTCCACCAAGCAGCAGCCTCTCCTGTGACCTTCACCCATCTAGCATGTAGAAAAACAATGGATTTATTTTAGTGCCATACAGACACAGGTTCAAATCCTGGCTCTGCTACTTCCCGGTTGAATGATCTTGGACAAATTACTTAACACTTTTCTGTTTCCTCCTCTGTGCATTCACAAGGTTATTTTAAGGATTAAAGAGATGCTGGTTATTAAATGCCTGCTTCCCTGTGAAATTGATTTCCTTCTTTCTTGGTCTTTGAAGTCATAAGGCCCCCGCCCTTCCATGAGGCCTGGGTCTTCCACTCCTGTCCCAGTAGCCCACTTGCCCCCGTTCCAGATAGGGCACCCCTTCCACACTAGGTCCCCACACTACCCCAGGCCTCTGCGAAGGCTGCCTTCCCCTCACGGCGCCCGCATACACACCCCTGCTCTGGTCCGCCTGCCAGCACATCCCCCTCCACAGAGGCTCTCCCAGGCCTGGGAAGAGGAGTCTGCCGTGCAGGGCGAGCCTAGGAAGGCTCCCCGGGCGTCCCCACCAGAGGTCAGCTCACGCACCTGTTAGCCGGCTTCAACTCCCCGCTTTGCTGCTTCTCACTGCGTGGCCTTGAAGCCTGTCCTGGCTCCGGACTTCTGCTTACATGAGACAACTACTCGGCCACCTTCTCGTTATCAAAGCCAGTTTGACTGAGGGATTCCAAGATCTGCCACTCCTGGGAGAGCTGCATTCAAAGTTCCCGTCGCCTCGGCAAGACATGAGTTTTTCTTGTAGCACATTAATTATTCCGTGTTGTGACTTTCGGTTTCCTTCGGCGGGGTTCACTCTGGCCCCTCCCTCTCGGTTTTTGGTGGCACCGGCTCTCCTCCTTGGCCTCTGCCATTGCACTGTTCCCTGTGCCCACCTCCCTCCCCCAAGACTTTCCCCTTCAAGGCCAAAACCAGGCGGGCTCTCAGAGAAACAGAAATGATCTCATAGTGGGATCAGGAGATAACACATGCTCCTCTAGCGCTGGACAAGATCTGAGGACTCATTCCCATTTGGATGAGCTGTCACTCAGACAAAGCCCTGTCCATTCCTTAGCTGGGGAAGGCTGCGGGGGACAGGGAACACTGAGGGATCTCCCGCTGAGTGCTGCTGTCAGGCACTCCAGAGAGGACCAAGAGCAGGCCGCAGGCCGGGGCCCTCTCCAGTCGGTAGGTGTGCCAGGCGTTGTGCCGGCTCGTCCTTGAGAGAGGCGCCTGGCTGCCTGCAGCAGCCTGCTTTCCTAGCACACCTCAAGCACCTGTTGCAGACACCATTCAGTGGAAGAAACAAAAATCGTACGACACCTGAGCCTTTCTGCTCTTAAGGAAGAGAAGACTTTAAGTGTCAAAATTAGGAGGGAATTTTGGAAACATTTGCTCTGGGGTTTCTGAAATATCAGTGGAAGCAGTCTTTCTTCAAGTGAAATCTTAATTGTTATTCAACACAGAGTAGGAGACAGAAACTGGGGGGCTGCCTGGTGAAGCGGGGGAGGGGTGCTGAGGCCTCTCTGCCCTTTGCCCACCTTAGAGCCCCCAGGTGTCCTGTGAAAACCTCTTGACCAGGTGACGTTCATGGTCTTGTCCCTCTCTCTGGTTCCATGTAGAATTCACATAATGTCAGTTGCATTTCCAGAGTATTCCAAACATAGTGCAAAAATGACTGATCTTATCTAGCTCTTTGAGGGCTTTCGGAAAAAACGGAGACCTGGGAGCTGACGCGACACCACCAGGATCCTGGCCTGGGCCCCTCATTCCGCCTTTCTCAGCCCGACACGCTGTCACCAGCTGAAAGGTGCTGCGTGTCTCTCCAATCTTGTCCCGGTCAAGACGTCCCATCTGATTCCCTCCTGACTGTTCAGGGTCCTGGGAAGCGAGTCTCTTTGCATGAAATCAAGACCCACCGCGAGCCGGGGTGTTGAGGGCCGAAGTGCCGGCCGGGCGTGGAGACCAGACCTTTGACTCTGAGAGCCGGCTATCGGGGACAACGAAGGCTGGGATGTCAGTCCGATTACAGGCCTGCCATTATTCATTACTTCTGTGGAGGGAAGGCAGGCTGGAAGTGAAAGACGCAGGAAGGGAAATGGGGAGAGAGAGCAGGGGCTCCGCAGGGGTGCCCAGGGGAGAGCAGGGTGCTGCCATGCTGACCCGGGCACCCACGCCTCCACCTCCCCAGCTGCACCCTCAGTGCCCCAGGTCTCCGTCCTGCCGCAGCCGGTGCTCCCGGGTCCTGCAGTCTGTGTTTTGTCGCTTTCTTTACAATTATCCATTAATAGGTTTGTGAAGGAGCGAGCAGGAGCTGGGCGTGGCAGGATTCCCGAGGTGCGGATGGGTGGCCGCGCCTGTGGGTGAGGACGAACCAGGGGCTTCAGAGCCTGTGCATGAGCTGGGCCCCCAGCAGGACGCCAGGTTCCCGATGCCCGCCCACCCACCCACCTGCATGGCCAGGCCTCTTGCAGAGTCTGCAGACTGAATGGAGGAAGAAACGAAGAGATGGCGTGACAGCCACTTTGTGGCCCAGCCCTGGCGTGGCGCCAGGAACACAGGAGAAAGTGAAGCCAGCGTTGTGGAGACCATTACATTTTGCCCACCCTAGACCCGCTCCCCTCAAGGGTCTTCTTGCCTCCTAAGGTGAGAGCCAACCAACCAGTCAGGGAGGGGTCTAAGGGGCAGGGCTTAGGAGGCGTCGGGATGTCCCCCTCAAGGCAACAGACCAGCATGCTTTAATAGGCCCCCACGCAGACAGGCTGGCTGCCTGGCCTGAGCACAGGCCTGGCCCTTCTGCAGGAGGAGGGCACCGGCCAACCCCCTGGAGCCCAGCCCTTGGGCAAGGGGACCAGTGGGAGGCAGGGCCTGTGGGGCTTCTCTGTTCTGATAACAATGTGACAACAGCTACCAACATGGGCATGAGATGCTGTCAAACGCATTCTCTCTTTTGACCCTCACTGCACCCTGGAGGGAGACCGTGCTGATTGCCGTCATCTTCCTCGAGATTCACAGACAGACGACTGCCCAAGGTCCTGCAAGCAGAGCCAAGACCAGCTTCGAGCTCTGGTTTCCAGAGTCCAAACTTGGTCCCCTCCGCCACACCACTGAACTCCCCCATAACATTGTGAAGCTCAGAGCAGGGTGGGGGGCTCGATGGTTATTTACTGCAAGCCCGTCATTTCACAGAGGCGGCCCAGGAGGAAATGGGGTCTCCTGCACCTGGCCCTCACACTCCCCAGGCTGCCTAACCCCGGGGGGCTTTGGTCTCCTGACATTCTGTCACGCCATCACCATTTCACTCTCCAGACGGTATTTGCTCTCCACCACAAAGACAGCTGTGGCAGTTTACAGCTGTTGACTCGTAGTCGGCTAGAGGAGGAACTTAAGTGGAATAGAAACTACTGCATTAAATTCCCCTCTTTGAACGCCACGCACTCCACCTGAGAATTTCAATCAGTGCCGGTAACGTCCTGCTCTCTGATGGAATGCACTAGACAGGTCTTTGTGCCAGCCATTGGATCTGCGCTGCTGTGGCCCATGCAGTCACAGGGACAGGGACATCCACATAGACAGGTATTACGGTGCGTCACTGGGAAGTGTGGCTTTCTTGAGCTCTGAGCAATGCCATTAAGGAGGCTGGAAAGTGGTTTCATTTCCCGAGCCCGAGTGTTAGAGGGGTTGACAGAGGCTGTCTCAGAGATGGGGGTGGGGTTCTGTCCTTCAGGACACTTTTTAGAGACTCAAGTAAACAGCAGTGTGGGAGGGGAATGGTAGGGGGAAGGAAGGCAGATTTCCTCCCAGCACCAAAAAAGAAAAAAATGGGTGAAGCTCATATCCAACCTGCCAGCAAGACCCCCACTAATAAGTCAAAGGGAGGGAACACAGGCCCTCAGTATTTCACAGCACAGAATGGCCCTAGGCTGGGGGTTCCTGGGTTCTAGTCCTGGTTCCACCATTTATTAGCCATGTACCGTAGGCAGGTCTCTTCTCTGGGCCTCCATTTCCCTTCTCTGTAAATAGCTTCCCTGCCTACATTATGGGGAACGTAAAAGCTTTTTGAAAACTGCCAAGCACTGCGTAATCATGAACTACAAATGTGTTGGCGGGGTGGGGAAGATCCCCTTGAGAGATTTCCCCCCAGACTCCACAGACTCTAGGGTCAGCCCCTGGGCCAGGTGGGACAAGAGGGGCCACGGCCATTTATATCTTGGAAGGGCTTGGCTGGGACGGCCATCCCCGAAGTGACCTCTAGGAGGCAGCAGAGGAGGCGCTATGGAGCGGTGATACCCTGGAGACTCCGGGTGCTCCCAGGCCCAGGGCCCATGGGGGACAGGGGAGGGGAGGCAGGGCTGCGGCTGAGTTATCGTTACTGTTATATAGATAGGGAAGCAAGGTGCCAGAGTCTCCCAGGCCCTGCTGGGTCCGGATGTTGCCACCACCACCAACCTGTGTCTTGTTGCCTTTCCCTCCAACCAGGGCTGGGGCCTCTTTCTTTCTGACCTGGGACAGAGAACAAGATCCTTCCAAGTTCTCCCTTCAGCAACTATTTCCCTCCTCAGAATGGACTTTCTGGACAGGTCACGATATACTTTTAAGCCCTTCTTCTAAGGGCAATAGAAACTGCCTTACTTAAGGCACAAGAAAAAATAATTATGAGTACCTGCCACATGCCAAGCAGTTTATGTATACAAATCCCATTTACTCAACATAGTAACCGGTTGAAGTGGGTTAGCCCATTTTACAGATGAGGAGACTGAGGCACAGAGAGATTAACTCTTACAAGTCCGTACAACCGGTAAAATTAGGATAAAGCAGAGACCGGAGCCCAGAGTTCTCTCACTCCAATGTCCGTGTTCTTCCCACCCTGCTGACTACCCAAACACAGGAGCATGGATGAGGAACCAGCAAAGACATGGAATAGTTACGGAGCCTAGACTTGGAGAGGTCCTCACTGGTTCCTCCCTGCATTCTGGATCTCTCCATAACCAGCTTCCTGAGGCCAGACTGTCCTTTGCTGTGAGTCTTTTTGCCTTTGATTTTTGCTTTTGACCTTGTTGAGAGTCCTTGGGGAACTGTCCGCATGATGGCTCTCTGCTTATTACCTCTTACACCCTGGTCCGAGTTTGTGCCCTCAGCTCTTGGCAAGCTCCTCCCTGTTTTTTTCCACTAGCAGAATTATTTTCCCATCTTCATTCAAAACATGATATTAGAGCTCCAACACTGTGCTGGGTGCTGGACGAGGAGCTGGGGACCACACTGGTTATCACTCAGGAAGCACCCACTACCAGACAAGACCCACACATGCTGAATGTTAGCACATCGCTTCTCACTCAACTGTCTCCAAATCCTTAGGGTAGGGATCAGTGTCTCTGTTTGGCAGATTGGGTAACTGAGGCCCAGAGTCATTGCATAAGCCGCCCAGTGTCACACAGATGGCCAGTTCTCAACCTCAGCCCTGTGTGGTTCCAGAACCTGTGGCATTAGCCCCACCCACAGGGCATGGTTAGGGAGATAAACTCATTCCCCTCCCCTCCACTCTGCATGCCTGGTTCTTACTGTAATTTAATATACCAAATACTTCCCACTGGGGTTCTGCTGGGATAGAAGAGAAATATGTGGTATGTCCACAAGGATCTTCAGTCCGTCTGACAGCCCTACAGCTCTGAGCATTGCTTGGATTGCCACTCTGTTTTGTTTGGGCACTTCGATAGGTGACAAGACGCATGAAGTGCGCCATAGGACCTTCTTGGTTCCTGGGGCACTCTTCTCGCGCGTCCCCTCCCATCTCTCCAGTGTTCCCTTTGATCTCTTCAGGCTGCTCTCTAGCTCCACCCGCCCTGCAAATGCTGGTGTCCTGCCAGGCTCCATCTTCAGCCTACCTCTCTCCTCCCCCTTCATCGGGGCTTGCAGATTTGAACAGCCACAGGGAGTGTGCAGAAATTCACACAGCAGGCTCAGCACTGAACAACAGCTGCTTGTACAGCAATGAAGCAAAACCCTTGCCTGGCTACGGGCCTTGAACCATACTCGCCTATCAAAGCGCCCAAACAAAACAGAGTGGCAATCCAAGCAATGCTTGGAGCTGTAAGGCCGCCCTCTTGTTCGTATTTCTGTTTTTCCAGGACGATTTCATCTATCTCAAGTATAAATGAGGTATATTATCTACATAGTATATCATGTATTGTCTACTTCCTCCGTGTCGATAACTCCTGCTTCTGCTGTCTTCAGCCCAGTTTTCTCTCCTGGCTTTAGGCTCTGTGCATGTTAAAGGTCTGCCGACATCTCCAGCTGCCCCCAGACCCAACTCGGCCAAACTCGAAAGCATCATCCTGTCGGTATTCATTTTACCGCTCTCTCTCTCCAGCCCTCCTGTAGCTGCCCTAGTTTGGGCTGGCACCCTCGTCCCCTGGAATATTGCCATAGACTCCCACCCGGGACCGACTCCCCTCCCACCCACCCCTCTCACCCACCCACCCCTCTCATTGCTGCCTGAGTCGTTGATCAAACATACAAATCTAGGGCCACTTACAGCTAAAAAATCATAACCTGTAGAAAAAGACACAAGCTCCTTAGCTCAGCACTCCAAGCCCTCCCCAGCCTGGCAGCATGTACATCTAGAGCCACCCCTGGTTCCCACTTCATTCTCTGGGTACAGTAAATTGTGTGCCCTTCACCTACATACACCACAGAGTGTCACACTTGGGAGTCCCTAGGCCTGCTGTTGCCTCTGCCTGAAAAACCTTCCTTCCCACCCACCCACACCCCTCCTTTGCCTGAGCAACTGCTTCGTATACCGAAATCATACAGTGGTGCCACCTCCTCCCGAGAAGCCTGCCCTGACATCCCCAAGCCTGGACCAGGCACCCCTCCTCCAGTCTCCCGCCATACTGTACCATGGATCAGGGTTTCAGCATTGCTCATTTACTTGTCTGGGAGCTGGAGGGTGATCCCTTGTGGCAGACGCTGGAGTTGCCCACTCAACATCTGTTACCTTTTTTCCTGATTCTATTCAAGCAAGGAAATGCTCAGCCTTGAGGCTGGTGGTTATTTAAAAACAGTTACCTTACTTACCATGAGCCATGCACTGGGATAAGCATCTTACATATATTAATGCATTTAATCCTTACATCAACCCGTGAGGTGTCACTATCCCCATTGTATAGATGGGAAAACTGAGGGACAGAAAGGTTAGGCTCCTTGCCCAAAGTTATGTAATTCAGAAGTGGTGAAGCTGGATTTGAACTCAGACCATCTGGCCCCAGAGCCTTGCTCTTAACAGAGATAATATACTTATTGCCTTTCCTGTGAACAGTGCATCACAATTGGCCCAAAGCAGCCAGTAGTGGCATCCCACTCTGGTTCACCTGTGACTGGTCCAGGAATAGACGCGCGACCCAGATATGGCCAATGGGTTATGAAAAGAAGTCAGGTGGGCGCTTCCAGGGAAGATATTCTTCCCCAGTGAAAAAGAGAGAGGTGAAGATCCCTAACCTGTCTTGTTCTGTCTTTGGACATTAGGATGCTGTGGGTGAGGGGGAGCCATCTGGTGGTCTGAAGGGAACCATCACTGATGCACCAAGAATAGCAGAGCAGGAGGTTTCAAGAGCTTGGGTTCTTGAAGGCAGCACTGAGCTGTGGAGCCTACAGCCTCTGGAGAGCACAGCCTGCACGTCTTTCTTATTTGATAAGATAATGAATGTCTGCATTGTTTAAGCCACTGTTGGGTGAGTATTCTGTTAACTGCAGCCAAACCTGTTACTGAAAGTTTGGCACTTGTCCCCAAGGTCACATCAGAAGAACAAGGACGAGTGATTTGAGGAAAAGGAAAGAGAAGTTATTAATTTGCCGGCAAATGAGGAGAATGGTAAACTCTCATCTTAAAGTACCATACTCCTATCTATAAACAGAAATACAGAGCTTTTAAAAGGAGCTTTCAGCTTGGGGCTATGACTATTTAACTATAGTTGATGGTCTTGATCAAACCCATCTCCTTTTCATGACCTCTGCCTGGATGATTCTGTTGAGCCATCTCCTGTGGTGCTAAGAACAAAGGACATTCCCCTGCCCCTCTGATTACTGGCCCTGGGCAGGGATGCAGGTTTTAATTCCCAAAAAGCAGGTGGGGAGGTAAAGAGACAACTCGTTAAAACATTTTACCCTGTTCCCTCTGTTACAAACCTGCATACCCATGCCTAGAACGGCCCAGAACACTGTAGGCCCTTCATAAAAGGCTGTTTAGTGAATGGAATCCAAAAACAGTATGAGCCTATGTGGGCAAACAGACACACTCAAAGTACCACACGAATGTGAAGAAAGATGAATTTCCCCAAGCTTCAGTTTCCTCACTGAGGGCACTGGGCTCAGTGGGTTCCGTTGCACTCCCACTCCCTCCACTTTGGGCACAAGAAAAGATGAAGTTCCAGGTGTGCAAGACTGACGATAAACCTGTGGGAGAGGAGACCCTGGGAATCCCTCACCACCACTAGTGCTTACGCTTGGCAAGCTGACAGAGCCTGCCAAAGGGCAATGAGTTCTGTGGAAGGGTTCAAAGAAACACAGCTAAACAGGAGAGAGATGATAAGGACTCACCCAGGGGCCAGCCTCTAAAACAAAGAAAGCTGTAAAGACCTCCCCTCTCTCGGCCTTTGATTTAAGTCAATAAAATCAGGAAGCATCTGAAAGACTCTCTTTGTTCACTGTGGAGTCCCGAGGGCTTCCCAGACGCCTCCCTGCTTATCCACCACACACAGCTGGCAGCCACTCAACAGGCACAAGGCACAGCCGTGCTCCACCTGGACCAAGCACTCGGACAAGGCCGTGGGGCCCAGGGGAGGTGGGCTGGGATCTAACACACCTGACCTTGCAGGCCAGACAGTGCATTCTGAGACTTTCCCTGGCTGCCCCCTGGATACCCCTAGCCATCCTTTGTGGGCCCCTATAGGAAATCATACATTAGCTCAATGTTTGCTCCAATTTTCCCCATTGAAAGTCTGCTCTCTGCACTCAGAAATGTTTTAGTCAATTGCACACTAGAGTGAACTGAAGTCTTTCTCAGGGCTATTTGCTAACTAAGTCTCATCTCCCCTAAGATGCCTTTGATGTGTTCATCTTTCAAGCTTTGTGCCAATTCTTAGCCATTGTTTTACACTCTATCTCTTATACTACTTAACCTTTTGCCTTCTAGTTCTCCAACTAGACAATAAGTCCCTCAAAGACAGAGCCGACATAGTCTACCCGTACCTAGGATTCAATTATTCATTCATTCATTTATTCAACAAACATATTTTGAGTATATCCTAGGTACTAAGCTCTTCCCTAAGTCTAAGCTTTCAAAAATGCATAAGGCATAGTCCCTGCTTTCAAGATCTTACTGTCTACTGGGGGGAAACAAACGGTAGAAGCACATAGTTAGATGTCCTGCTCATCTTGGCCCAGGAGTTCATCTTCCTATTGCCACACCCATCCCCTACCAGCCTTTATTTGAGCTAGTCTGAGAAAATCTGTTTTTTGCAATCAAGATAATCCAATTACAACATCCTCTAGGGCAATAAATGCTTGAACTGACCCTTAAAGGATCAGGACAAGGAAAACAGGGCGTGGGAGGATATTCCTGGCAGAGGACACAGCACGAGCAACAGCGTGGAGGCCAAGAACAGCTTGTTATGGGCAATGCCAAACACATGTGCATTCATTTCTATTTCTGATCCTTCATTGTGGAATGGAAAGCTCTGTCCACAGTAAAGCAATCCCAAACACCAACAGGCTGATAGAAGAGGTATTTTGAGACTTGCATGGGGAGGAAAGTCTCTACCCTGAGCCTGCAATAAATAACAAACCGGGCAAGCAGCTGTCTCCAAACACTAATACTCACAACCAATCTTGCTGATTCACAGCCGTTTCTCTGGTGGCCAAGGATGTGCTAAAGAGAGGGAGCAGCCTACCTGCAGCAGCCACCGTCCCGGGAGGGAGAAGAATGTCCCCAAGGAAGGAATGGCCAAGCTGGAAGGGACCCTAAGAGATCCTTCCACTACTCTGAGTCCTGAGGGCCTCACACCAAGGAGGGAGTAACACAGAACCAGAGCCCAGACTTCCACCCCCTGAGAAATACCATTTCCCCTGCAATTTGGTGCTTTCATATACGAGAAATACTGACTCCCAAAACTTGGGAGTGTAGGAGCTTGGGGAATATTAAAATGATAGAAATCTAGGTTCAGTCCACCCTTTGACTTCCCAGAAAAGGCTGGCTCTAGCATACAGAGCCAAATGACACATGCTCTAAAAACATCCCGAGCATCTGAACAAGGCAATATTATCCTCCTCCTCCTCCTCCTGCCAGGGCTCCACTGGGCTCCAGCTAGCCCTTCATCTCTCAAGTTTCTAGGAGACCGCACCTTGATAAATGGCTGGTAAGAGTCCACTTAATTCTGCAGAAATTAATTGACCTACTGTGTACAAAGCCCTGTCATTGGAGGAGTATGAAGAGCTCGGATTTTCTGACTTGGGACCCATCCCAGTCATCCGTTGCCAAGGGATCAGATGTGGCTAGCAAGGACACCCCTGCCCTGTGAGGATGTTCACCCCAAGCAATGGCTTCCATCCAGCCCAGGGGATTGTCTTTCCATGACCTAAAGTGGCATCCTGCTTGCCTCTCAACTATCAGGAGCCACAGGCCTACTTAGCTTTCTGAAAAATGGTGCCCCTGTGCTTACTTTCGGCATTAAAGGCAGAACACGCCCACGCGAATGCGAGTTCAATGAGGGCAGTGGCTTTGTCTTGTTCATTGTTGAACCTCCAGCACCTAGGACAGTGCCTGGCACATAGTTATTGTTCAATCAATGTTTGTTGAATGAGTGAAAGAATTGGTTGACTTCCTCCCTCATTAGACTGTAGCCTTGTTGTTTGCCTTTGTATCCTGTTTGTTCAGAGCAGTGTCCGGCACATAGTAGGTACTCAATAAGGACTTGTTAAATGAATGAGTATGCAGGTTACTAATTTTTTGACAAATGATTTTTCATACAGTGTCTCCAATATTTTATTCAATTAATTATTAAGCTTCTTCCACATGCCAAGCCGTGGGCCAGGCTTGGAGATCCAAAGATGCTCAAGACAGAGTCCCTGCCTCCAGGTACTCACAGTCCAGTAGAACAGGTAAATACGTAAACAGATAAAGTAGAAGCCCTATGATCTGGCAGGCCTTGGACTCACAAGTTTTCAGAAAATTGAAAATGTCAAAGTGGAGAATCATAAAAAATGATACCACACTGGACATCTTCCATTTGCCCCCGATCCACTCTCCTATTCTCCGTCAGTTCTCTGCCATGGGGGTTTCCCCTGCATAGACTGTTCCAGTGGACTCCTTTGCCCTCTGCCTTCCTGCTGGGTTTGGCCATAGGAGATACCAGTGGGAGATTGCAGGGAGAGAGAAGGGAGAGGTCAGTGTATTTATCTCCTTGCTTCCACCTGCAGTGCCTTGGCACACTGGCTGCCTCCCTGGCCCAAAGCCCAGCTGTTGTCAGGAGCCCTTCCATGTTTCCCCGACTTGAGGCCCTATCCCTTGTTGTTTTCCTAACTTCTACCCACAGTTTTCTAAACAATCCTTTAATTTTATTAAGCTGTCCTCAAGTATCTAATTTGAGCATGCCATTTTTTTTCCCTGCTGGGATACTACTGACACACACTCTTTAAATATGTTTTAACTTAAAACATACAAATATACAAATCTGTTACTTAAAAGGCCAAAGGCTTTTCTTTGAGTGTGGGCCTTTTAGTTGAAGTTCCACACCCTCCTTCATTCATAAACAACATCCATAATGGATAGACTTTGATTTCCCTGTTTCTTTTTCTTTAAATTGAAGGGAGAAGTTAAGGATACTTGCTAAAACAATCCAAGTGCAGAATCCTTCGAGATGTTTACAGGTCACTTTCTAATATTTTACAGTTGTCTCACCTACATCTAATTCTCCAGCAGTTTGTTTTTATGACTCATATTGTGAAGACTTTTTTCCCTTTTAAGACCTCAACATTTATTTGTTCATTTATTTTTTTGACCAACATACACTCTTCAACTCCTGCTCTGACTCAGGCCTTGGGCTAAAATGTGAGGCACAGAGATGGGGCCACTGAGGTCTCGGTCTTCAAGTTTAGTCTCGAGGAGACACACGTATGACCAGATAATAGCATTTCATGGATGTCGGCTTGCTCAAAAACCTTCATGCATCAGCTTTTTCCTGTGTCTTTCTGAAGCATTCAGCTTAGGTTGTATAGAAACAACTCTTGCTCTTTTTCCACTTGTATTTCATCTGTTCGTGCTGCATTCAATAAGATCATGAAACTACTATCGCAAGCAGAATTAGCCCAGGAAGCTTTGGCAGCAAACATCACCAGGTCGTGGTAGTGTGTAACTCAATAGGTGAGAGCAGAAGGGGTAGCTAGAGAGGAGCCTACCAGCCGTAAGAGATGAGCCGGCCATAGGCATCAGTTAGCATGCATCACAGAGTGCGTAGAGAGCTTGCCTTAAGCCAGCAGTTTGGGGTTAAGCATATACTATGTATGAATGCTGTGTCCTCCAAAATTCATATGTTGAAATCCTAACCCCTAAAGTGATGTGTTAGGTTGTGGGCCTCTTGGAGGTGGGTGCAGAGGTAATGGGTGCAGAGTTCCCCTGAATGGGATTCGTGTTCCTATAGAAAAGGGCTAGGAGTCTCTCATGGCCCCTGCCACCACGTGAGGAAACAGCAAGAAGGCACCATCTATGAACCAGAAAGCAGGTCCTCGCCAGACACAGAATCTGCCGGCACCTTGATGTTGGACTTCCCAGCCCCTAGAACTGTAAAAAATAAATTTCCATTGTTTATAAGCCACCCAATCTATGGCATTTTTTATAGCAACTCAAATGGAATAATACAGCAGAGATTAGTTAAGAGAAATACCACTATAATTAATGTGCAGAGTGAGAAGTACTCTAGTATGTATTGTATACAAGTGTTAAATAAAATTTATGAAAGGCCATTGTTTTGAACTGAGCTCCTGCACTAAGCCCCTACAGACCACACCAAACCAGAACGGAGTCACTCATGCTAGGTTCCACATAATCAAACTGACCTTTAAAATGGGCCAATTTTTCAAAAAACAGAAGATTCACCGCAACCAACCAGCCTACTTGAGCTGGCATGATAAAGAAGTCCCCTCTGTTTTAACCCTGTAAGGAAAGTAACTTTGAAATGACCAATCTCCTTTTTGTTTCTTGTTTCTGGTTTCTTCAGTCCTTCCTGCCTATAAAGCCAACTCCCTCTGCTCACGTTATCAGAGAACCTGTATATTTTCTAGAGGAGATGCTACCCAATTCATGAATTGCTAATAAAAGCCAATCAGATCTTTGAACTCAATTTGTTGAAACTGTATCTTTGACAAAAGGTAATAGTGTCAAGACTTGGAGAAGAAGTCCTCAAAGAAGGTGACATGTGGGTTGGTTTTAAAATATGAGCATGAGTTTGGCAGTGAAGAGAGTCCAAGCTCAGGAAAGAGCATCTGTAAAGGCACCAAGTGGAAAAAAAGCGTGTGGATGATGTGCACACACATGACCCAGGTGAAGGTACGTCAGCCCTGGGACACACACTGCAGGACAAAGTGTTCATAAGGACCTTGTTTGAATAGGGAATAAAAGCAACTAGCAGCAACAGCAAGAGAGTGTCTTCTTAAATGAGGAATAATTATATACTGGAATACCATACAGCAGCAGAAATGAATGAGTGATCTCTACCTGCAATATGGTGGATGAATCTTAGGAATACAAAGTTGATTAAGAAGATAGCAGAATTGATACAGTATGACTCCACTTATAAAAGTTCAAAGTTGTACAAAACTGAATGGATTTTGTTGTTGTCGATACATAAAAATGGTAAACAGCAAGGAGACCGGGGTGGCTGGGGCAGAGACAAGGACAGTGAGAGTGGGAGGACACGGCGTCAGAAAGGTGAAGGGTCAGGCACAATGGGGTTAGGGCCCGCTGGCCATCGCAGGCCTTGGGGTTCACTCTGAGTGGGGTGGGCAGCTGTTTGGGGGTTTTGTGCAGAGGAGTGACCTGATCCAACTAATGTTTTTAAAGTCTGTATATATTTCTAAACTACGTACACCTATGAGACAAACCTATTGCCTACATGATAAAAAATATATGAAAAATTAGAAGCATCACACGCTAATATCCCAAGCCATAAACCATTCTTACGGTAAAGTTCTTTGTTAATGACAGTGGACATACATTACATCTCGGATAGTTTTCTTGATCATTTGGAAGCGTGGAGGCCAGCCCCGTCGTAGTCTTACCACGCGGCTGCTCAAGAGTTTGTCCTGGGAGTAGGAAAACGTCGACTCAGCCGTTTCTCACTGCCCACTTGTGCTTGTATTGTATTATCTTTGCCGTGTGAGTTCTTTGTAGGGATATCTTTAAGCAGTTCGCCCTTTGTGGGGGTTAGTTTAGGTAACATTTGATAAGGTAACCTGTAGATGTTATTGAGGTACCCATATATTAATATTAATGCTCGCTGGGCTTCGAATAGGGATGGTCTAGAGCTGTTGTTCAATATGGGGGTCACGGGCTGCACAAGCTATCGCTGAGCCCTTGGTGTAGTGAGGGCGAATGATTATGATGAGCTGTAAGTGAAAAATACACACTGGATTTCAAAGACTTAGTAAAAAAAAAAAAACAGTAAAATGTCTCATTAATTTTTTATAGAGACTGCACGTTGAAAAGATAATTTTTATAATATTTATCTTTTGATAATATTGGGTTAAATTTAGCATATTATTACCTTTAATTTTATCCGTGTTTTTTTTTCTTTTTTCTCTTTCATTTGCTTACTGTGACTATTAGAAAATTTTTAATTGCATACATGGTTTGCATTTGTGGTTCACGTTATATAATATTTCCATTGGATAGCACTGGTCTAGAGGAAAAATCAGTTCCCCAAGTTATGGAAAAGTCCAAATTTATCAGCATTGCCACCACCTCTTGTTCCAATCGTTCTTACCTATCGTGTCCCAAGAATGGCCCTGTTAGATAAGGAGGCTGTGCTGAATGAATTTATGGCACGTCGTAAAGGGCCCATGAGAGGTGCACTGTGATCCAGGCAGGTGACGAGTGCTAGAATAGGGGTCAGAAGGCCTGCGTTCAAGGTCCAGCTCTGCCATCCACTTGCCAAGTGACCTCAGGAACATTGCTGACATGTTGCTTTCCTTCCTCATCTGTGAAAACGCGAAAGGAATTAATTATATAATCTTCCACCTTTCTGGCTCTGAGTGCCTCCTTCCAGAAGTATTTACATTTTTAAAAGGGAGTTTCTAGAAGGCAATGTTTAACCCAAATTAAGAAATGCCAAATGGCAAAACCTCAGGCCCCTCTGGAGGAGGATCTTTGGAGCAGAGGAGGTCCTCCTGGATCCCTTCAAATCACAGCTCAAATTCTATGTGAACCTGATAAATCTGATCAACATGTAGGAACTCACAGGACAGACTGGCCCTCATGAGAAGTCGTGGGATGGATGGATCTTCATTTGTACCACTAAGCACAAGCTGTTGATTTAAGCTGTTTGGACATGCCATTTCATAAGCACATTCTGGTCCTCCACACATATGCACACTTCCATAACCGCAAACATCCACATGCACACACAGCGAGATAGCAGAGCATGCTTAAGAAAGCAGCTTCCCAGCCCAGGAGGAAAGTATCACTCATCCAGAGAGACGGAGGAACAGGAAGAGGTCTCGGGAAGTAGGTGGCATGCTGCCAGGTCACGCCCAGAGCTCTGATCCAAGGCCAGTGAGATAGAGCAGCAGAGGCTGCAGGGCATCCAGAGACAAACCAGTAATGAGCTGGCAGGATCCAGAAGTGGCAAGAATAATTGCAAACCTGACAATGGTAAGCAATTGCGGGAAAATAGAGAGTCCGGGAGAGGGAAACCTACAGGTATCACAGAGGGCCTGGCTCTGAAAAGTAAGGGGAAAAGGCAATTAAGAGCAAAGGAGAGATTCTTCCCAAACTATAGGAGCTGTGGGAGAAAGGCAAAATGGAGAAGAGAGGGGTGCCCACATTTGTGCTCCCTTCATTCGATGCCATGTGGATAGCCAGATCATTTACAATGCTTTGAAGACAAAGAGATAAAGTAAAAGGAAGTTCCTCTCACAGAAACCCTTGGATATGAAAATTAAATAAATAAATGAAGGAAGGAAGGAAGTTCCCCTAAAACACCTTTTTATCAATACAAGCTTTATCCAACTCCAAATTTCACCTCCTCCAGGAAGTCTTCCTTCCCCAACAACTGCTGTGAACTTCCAAAGTAATTATAGCAGATATTTAGAGCCAGAGTCTAAGGGAAGAAATTAATTAAACACCTTATGCAAAAAAGAAACGTAAAGTATTTTATTTAGAAAGAAGCATTCAACTCACTTGTTTTTAAATTAGGAACAAGAAGCATCTAATTTTGTGAAATTTGTGCTAGATAGAATATATGCCCATTAAAGAATGGGAAAAAAAAGAAAAAGTAATGAGATTGGAGGAAAAGAAAGAAAGTAGAAAGAGTAAATAAGTGGGAAAGGGAGAGGGAGAGGGGAAGAGAGAAATCATTATGTGAATGAAAAGCTGCAGGGTAAAGGAAGGTTGGGAGGACGTGTTGTACACAAAGAATGTCACTTTTAAAAATAATACGTATGCTACTATGGAGCATTCTAAAAATGTCCATTAGATCAAGCTGGTTATAGGGTTGTTTAGGTCTTCCATGCCCTTGCTGATTTTATATCTACTTGTTTTATTAATCACTGAGAGAGGAATGTTGAAGTCTCTAACTATAATAGTATATTTTTTTAATTCATCCTCCAGTTCTATCAATTTTTGTGTTACGTATTTCATGTATTTTGAAGTTATGTTGTTAGGTGCATACACATTTAGAATTGTTGTTTTCTGGTGAATTGACTCTTTTATTATTCTGTAATGTTCCTCTTCTCCCTAGTAACTTTCCTTGTTCTAAAGCAGCGAGAGGTCTCCAACCTTTTTGGCACCAGGGACCAGCTTCATGGGACACAATCCTTCCATGGAGGGGGTGGGGGAAGTGAAGGTCCCGGGATGCCCCAAGCATACCGCATTCATTATGCAGTCAAACCTCTCTGCCACAATCCACACTTGCAGCCACCAGCACCACCACCCAGCTCCACTCCAGATCATCAGGCACCAGACTCTCACAAGGAGATTCCTCCACAGTCCACAGTAGGGTTCGCCCTCTTGTGAGAATCCAGTGCCTCAGCTGATCTGACAGGAGGTGGAGCCCACACGGTGATGTGAGTGATGGGGATCGGCTGCAAACATAAATGAAGACTCACTGCCCACTCGCCACCCACCTCCCACCCCAGGGCCCAGCCCCCAACAGGCCACAGACCAGCATCCGTCCATGGCCCGGGGGTTTGGAACCACAGTTCTAAAGTATTAATCTAATCATTTGTTATTTTTTTTAATTGTGGCAAAATGCACATAACATAAAATTTACTATCCTAATCATTTTTAAGTGTTTAATAGTGCTTAATAGTGTTAAGTATATGCACATTGTTGTGCAACCAATCTTCAGGATGGTTTTTATCTTGTAAACTCTATACCCATTAAACAACATCTCATCAGTTTCCTCCTCCCCCAGCCCCTGTCAACCATGATTCTACTTTCTGCTTCTATAACTACTACTACTAGATACTACTCTAGATACCTTATATAAACAGAATCACACAGTATTTGTCTTTTTGTGACTGGCTAATTTCACTTAACATAATTTTCTCAAGGTCCATTATGTAGTAGCATGTGTCAGAATTTCCTTTCTTTTTAAGGCTGAATAGGATTCCATTGTATGAATATACCACATTTTGTATATCCATCTATCTGTCAGTAGATGTTTGGGTTGCTTTCACCCCTTGGCTATTGTATATGATGCTGCTGTGAACACGAGTGTACAAATATCTCTTATGGAACCAGTTTTCAACCCTTTTGGATATATACCCAGAAGTGGAATTGCTGGATCATATGATAATTCTATTTTTAATTTTTTGAAGAACCACCAGACTATTTTTCAGAGCCACTGCACCGTTCAACATCACTTCAGTTATTTTTTGATTAGTTTCAGTGATGTATCTTTTCCATTATTTACTTTTAACATAAACCTATTTATGTCTTTATATTTAAAATGTGTCCCTTATAGACACCATGTAGTTGGGATGTTGTTTTGTTGTTATCCAATCTGACAATCTCTGTCTTTTAATTGGTGAGTTTAGAACATTTACATTTAATGTACTTTAATGTAATTAAATTGACATGATTGAATTTAGGTCTATTATTTTATTAGTTTTTTGTTCCCCTCTTTTTTTTATTTATCTGTTTCTCATTTCCTTCCTTCTTTTTAGTATTACATTTTAATTTACCTATTTTAGCTACATCTCTTTACATTATTTTTGTTGGTTTCTACAGAAAGTATAATATACACACCCAATTTTTTACAGTCCACCTAGAGTTAATAGTTTACCACATTAAGCAAATATAAAAGCCAGGAATGTCAATTTTAAAGTGGTATCCAGTGTAAAAGACAAGATGAAGAACAACGAGTATGGTTTGTTTAATATTTATGTGGTAAATACAGATGTACTTACGTTTGAACATCCATGTAGTATTTCCAGAAGGCTACGCAAGAAATCCTTAGTAGTGACTGGCAAGAGTAGGACGGAAGACGGGGATGGGAGGAGAGTTACTTCTCATGGCAAATCTGTTTGTATCTTTATTTATTTTTTACCAAATTCAACTATTACCTTTTCAGAAAATAATTTATAAAATTCTTATCATTTGTTATTCAAAATATTCCTTGAAATATCGATAGTGGCATAATACTTATTAAAGATTTTACACAAGCTCACATTCTTAAAAATGTAAACCTCTGCTTTTAAAAGGATAATCTAAAGCAATGGAAATTATACATCAGTGACCAGAATAAACTCTCTCAAAGAGTAAGAAGAAGTTAAATTAAAAGTCCCAGAATCTCTTTAAAGGGCCACCTGCCACCTTCCTCATTGCAGTGGGTACCGCAATATCTAACCTCCAGTGACTGGTCTTAGTGAACCAGGGACATCCCATTCTTCTTTCAGTGACTGGTTTACAGGTGAGCATGGGGTACAGTCATGGCCAGTGAACCTGAGAGAAGTTCCACTGGGGCCCTTCTGAGAAAGTTCCCTTGCTCTTAAGACAAAGACTCCACCAAAATGGCCCCATTTCTGCCTCTAAGTATCACTGTGTCAGGATGTTGGGTCTGGAACTGCTGCAAAGATATGGAGGCAGATCTTACCCCCTGCTATCTTCTTGTTATGTGACTAATATATTTCCTCTCTGAGATTTAAGCATTTTCTGTTAATTGCAGCGGATAGCTTACTAACCAATACACCATCATTCCTTTGCTTATTCATTATCTGTATCCACAAGGGCCCTTCTACACATGAGAGCTGTCACCAGGATACAGCAGGGAGAAACACGGGCCCTCCTTGCCCTCGGGGAGCCCTACAGTCATGCACCTGGGTCTGTCATGCCCTCTGCTTGCACTTGTTTCTCATGATCCTTTCTTTACGGCTCACCTCTATAATGCACACACCTAATTTCCCACCTTCCGTGTGAACTGCCACTACTGACATCCCTTCCTCAGCACCATACACATCCTGTGCCTCTGTTACAGCACTTTTCAGACTGTGTTGCAGTTGTCCACTCGTTAGCCCGCGAGCTCCTGCTATGAATCCCAGAGTCAGCCGCGGGGCCTGGATCATGACGATCCATGGCCAGGCAGCTGCTAGTTAACCACCCCGAGGGCACCATGAAGGCAAGTTCAAGAGTGGGAGAGAAGACCGACGCTACCTACTGTTGAGAGGCCACAGCAGGGGCGAGCAGGCAGGCCTGAACTACAGGCCAGGGGAGGAGAGAACACCAGAGGGGAAGGAGGACCACAGAAGCAAAGGACAAAAACCCCTGTCCCTCTGCAGCTGAGCCCTTCCTCCAAGCCCCAAATTCCTTGATTTGCCCTCCCCGAGGTCACTGCACAACCAGGATCCCACCCAACAGAAATAGGAAGCTGTGTAGCTGATTGGACCTTCTTCCCCTTGTTTTTATAATCAGGAATCTAGTTATGTAACACACTCTTCCCTTCCTAGAACTCTGCACCCTGCCCGTCCCACCCTCCCTGATCTGCAGACACAGCTCCCCACACCTCTGCCCCTGCCTGCCTCCTTTGTGACCCAGCCTTCTTAGCCGGTCCACTGGCGATTAGTTTCCTGGTCACTTCCTCTCAATGAGTTTTCTCAAAAGCCCTTTTAAATTAAATTATTTCTATTCTAGGTTCTAAGGTAACTGAGCCAACATAGATGAGCCCATGTTCAGGTACAGCTGAAACAGGTGACTTTCCCACATGATGTGAAGAGATATACGGGACACAGTTCTTAATTGCAGACTACAGGATCTACTGTAGCTGGTTTAAACAAAGGGGTATGTATTAAGAGATATAAATAATGGAGAAGGCTCAAGAAACAGATGTAGGCCAGTAGTTCTCACCCTTTGCTGCACATTAGAATTGCCTAGACAGCTTAAAAAAATAAAATGCTCATGTCTAAGCCTCACTCGGACCATTAAATCAGTATTTGCTAGGTTTAAGTTCCAGGTAATTCTAATGTATAACCAAGATTCGGAACTATTACTCTAGGCCAGTCTTGGTGGCTCACACCCGTGATCTTAGTACTCCGGGAGGCTGAGGTGGGAGGATCACTTGAGCCCAGGAGTTTGAGGTTGCTGTGAGCTAGGCTGACATCATGGCACTCTAGCCTGGGCAACAGAGCAAGACTCTGTCTCAAAAAAAAAAAAAAAAGAAGAAGAAGAACAATTACTCTAGGCCAGTGGTTCTCAACCTAGGCTGTATATTGGAATCACTGGGGGAGTTCCTAAATGCTGATGCCTGGGCCCTACTCTCAGAGATTATGATTTAATCAATCTGGACTGTGGCCTTGGCATCTGGAGTGTTCAAAACTTCCCAGGTGATTCCAATTATAACCTTGGCCAAGCTCCACAATTAAGCATTGTTGACAAATGCACAAGGTTGTCCATGCCATCCACGGGTTGCCCAAGGATTAGAAACAGCCCTGGAAGACTGGTTAAACAAACATGGTTCATCCTTGTAGTGGAATACTATGCAGCTAATGAAAAGAACAAGGTGGCTTTCAATGGGCTGAGAGCAAAGGATCTACAAGGCATACTGAAAAGTAGCACGTAAAGAAACACGATGCTACAATTTGTGCAAAAGGGGAAAAGGGAATACCCGCACCCTCATATTGTCGGAGACCCTCTGGAAGGATACACACAAAACAGGACTCAGATTCTGATTCCAGAAAGAGGAACCGGGTGGTTAGAGGACAAGCATGAGGAGAGACTCATACTACCTTTTGGATTTTGTACCTGTTATATAAATAGAATCTGCTTTATAAGAGAATTACAATCCACTATATACAAATACCCTGCAAGGTATCACACATGCATTCATTCCCTCATTCATTCCTCATAGATGCAGCTGCCTCCCTTCAGTCTGAGCCCTGTCCCAGTTCTGCGGAAGGGCCATGGCGAGGTCCCAGAGGCTGTAAGACCTTGCGCCACAGTGTGGTGGGTACAACAGCAGAGGTGAACACAGGACCTTGGAGTGCAGAAGAGGGGGTGATTGGTTCAGTCTGAGGGGCCCCGGGAAAGTCTGGTAGAGAAAACATCATTTGAACTGAGACTTGAGGGAGATGCAGGATTGTGTTTGGTGAAGAGAAACACTCCGGACAGAACAGCTCGCATAGTGTGGGGCTTGAGAGCAGGCACCGTATGCTCTGAGCAGGATGAGCAAACAAGAGGGCCAAAGCAGAGGTCGGGGTGTGTGTGCACCCACATGCATCTCCCCGAGCCTCCCCAGGCTCTGTGTCTTCACTGCCTGGCCCCCGAGCCTGGGAAGCCTGCAGTCCGATGGTCCCAGCTGTGGTGCATTTTTACTCTCCTGACCAAATCCAACTGGAAAATGCCAAACCACGGGAACTACTGGCCTCAGAGGTAGATCCAGCTGTGCTTGATTACTGGTTCACTCAGAAATACCTTGAACCGAGGAAAAGAAGAGGACAGACAACCTCTGCTCTTGAAATACTGCTGTGATATTTTAGGCTTTTATCTGAAGAAACAGCTTCACGCTTTCAGAGAGTGATGCGTCCCCTCCCCCCACCCCCACCCCCCATCACTGCTGGGTTGAACGAAGGCAGAATTCTGAAACCAGAGATGTGTTTTCCTGCATTCTCTCTCCCCTTCCCCTTCTTGGGACCCCCTGTGCTGTGGGAGCTAAATAGAGAGGAACAGCAAGGACACTGCGGCAGTGCAGAGAAAGGGCAGGTGCATTTTCGACAGGACGGTGGGAGACGTCGCAGAGGATGGGCAAGAGGGACTGGGTGGGGAGGGGGAGGCCACGGGGGCAGGGAGGCAGCGCCCCAGGAGCGTGACAAACGGAGATGGGAAAAGCAGTGGCAAGCGATGGAGAGCACAGAGGCATTTGGTGGAGAGACAGACAGTGGGACAAACAGACGAAGTCTGAGCCAGAGGGAGATGACTTCCGCAGACAGAGTATTGGCTTCCTACGGCTGCTGTAGCAGAGTCCCATGGTGGTGGCTTAAAGCAACAGAAATCAATTTTCTCACAGTCTGGAGGCCAGAAGTCTAAAATCAAGGTGTCAGCAGTGCTGCACTCTCTGAAGCCTCTAAGGGAGGACCCTTTCTTGCTTCTTCCTGGATCCTGGTGGTGGCCGGCAGTCCTTGGCGTTCCCTGGCTTGCGGAGACATCACCCCCATCTGCCTTTGTCATCAGGTGGAAATCTCCTTGTGGGTCAAAATTTCCCTCTTCTTATAAGAACACCAATTACTGGATTTGGGGCCCTCCATCATCTAGTATGACCGCATCTTCACTTGATGACATCTGCAAAGGTTCTATGTCCAAATAAGGTGACACACACCGGGACCAGGGGTTGGGACGTCAGCATATCTTTTCAGGAGGACACAATTCAACCCACGAGAGATCGTATTAATAAATAAGTTTCCTCTTCTGTGAAACTGTGGAGATGTAGTTAAGGATTCTGGGGAGATAGAAAGTGGTTGATCTGCCAGGACCTCCGCAGTCACTGCGGCGGTTACACCAAGCACTGCCAGGCCCAGCTTAGGCTCAGGTCATGAGCAATGGCGAGCAGGTGACTCTCACCAAAGGGCAGACCCTATCCCTTTGAGCATTCCTTAAGACCCTTCTCAGGCTTCTCCCAGCTCCAAAATTCCCTGTCTGGGCACTGAATTGGCCTGCCTTTCCCAGGTCACCCGCTCCGTGTATCTTCTTCCTCCTCCCCCCACCACCCTCACCTGTCCTGCGTGCCGTTCCTCAGGCTTAACTCCCTGGCCAATAAACTAATCATTGCCAACAGCACAAATGGTTTCATGTGCCAGTTGGACATTGGCTTCTTAATAGATGGGAGCTACTTAGAGACAACATTCCTTAGTGCAGAAGAGAGATTTAGCCCAGTGGGGCTGTATCATGTTCCTTAAATCACTAAGCATCTATGAGAAGTAGGACATGGTCCTCAGGGCAAGCCAGTTCTTTGGGGATTAGCTCCCCAACTCAATGCTAACTGGCTGACCTAGACAGACCTTGAGGGTGAGATGGGGTGGGTGGAAAATTGCGTAACCTACTCATGAAAAAAATGCAGTGACCCAGGAATCACCAGGCCCGAGCTTTAGCCCCAACTCTGCTCTCAGTTGCTATGCAATCTCGGGTGGGCTCTCATGTCTGCAAAACTGGTTGTAGCAAATATCTGTTTCACCAACAACAGGCCCCTCCCTTCTCCTCTCTGGGCCTTCGTTTCTCCCTCCTTCCAGTGGGGGAATGAACAGAGGCCTCTTCTGGCTGTAACATTTAGTGATTTTTACAAGATGGTTTGGCTCGAATCATATTTTTAAAAATCTTGTCTGTGTCTGAACACTTCAAATATTTTATTACTAGGTCTATAGTACATAACAAAGCAATTGTGTAATTAAGAGATAATGTCAATGCTGTAGAACAACGTTGACAAGATAATAGCCTTCTGAAACCACAGAAATGCCAAAGCAAGTGAACAGATTGATAAGTGGAAAAACAAAAAGCAAGTGGCAAATGGCCCCGAAGCTCTTTGTAGTACCAGGTGATCCTAGCTTGGGTTCTGTTGTGACACTCAAGTTCTAGTGTCTCTGTCCCAGGTCCCTGTCATGCCCCCCCCCCCAACCATGTGGGTCATGACTGAAGAAGGCGGGGTCATCTGCAGTAGCTGGGCCCCGTCTCTTCACTTCCAGACTCATGGAGACCCCAGTGGCTGTCAGGCCTGGAGGGGCCAGAGACCATTGAGTTCAAACCTCCTCGTGCCCCAACATTGCCAGATACAGAAGATGAGAGCAGAGTCAGGAAAGATTTCTTCAGGTAACTTCTGAGCTGGCTCATGGAAGGAGAACTGGAGCCCTGGATTCTCTCCCAGTTTGTGCTTATCCTCACTCTAGCCAGAATGCCTCACTTAGATCCAGTTTCTCAGGGGAGGGAAAGGGGTTGGAGGAGGTGGAGTAGGATGGGTCACGTGACCTTGAGGCCCAGCAGACCTAGGGGATCGGGCATTGTCCTAATCAGACTGCCTACAAAGATGAATGTCACGGAGGGATACAACTGTGTCACGATGGGGAGAAGGGCTTGTTCACCGTATCTCACAGCATTGGGAAGGGCTGCATATCCTTGGCATTGAGGTGCGGCAGGAATAGCGCAAATAGGAAAGTGCTAGATTATGGCAGGGGAAAGAGGCTAGACTGGCCTCTCCTGGAAAAAGAGAACTCGTGTGTTGCAAAGAGCACTGACTTCGGAGCCAGAAGAACTGAGTTCAAGCCCATAATAAATCACTGATTTCCCCTTTCTGGGCTACAGCTTCCTCACCCTTGAAATGAGGACAACGGGCCCAATCAATCAGCAATGCCCACATACCCTGAACTGAGCTAACTTCCATTTCCAGCTACTCCTAGGCTTGTTGGGATAATTGGGGGCCTAAGTGCTCCTTGAAGCCCCTCCCAATTCTAGCATCCACAGATCCTAGGAAAATATCAAATGGATTCACAATGATTTTGATAAATTCCTGGATGCCTGATGTATGACGGGATCCTATGTATAACTGCGGGGTTGGGGCACACCTGACCCATGAGAGCATTGTCGGGGGACATGCAGCCCATTGACCTCCCTGTTGGACACAGACCCAGGGGTGAATGGGCCACAGGTCCAAAGAGGTGTGCAGTCCATCCTGCCACATCTCCACGCCTTTGTCCATGCTGTTCCCTCCACCTGGAGCCCCTTTCTTCTCCAACTGAACCCCCTCCCCTCCCTTCCTAGCCAGCTCCTGGGATACCAACTAGGGAAGCTTTGCTGATTCCTCTAAGCAGAGTTAATTGCTTTCTTTGTCACATCGAATTATTTATGTTCTGACCTGTCAAGACTGTTTGTTTTCAGATTTGTCTCGTGAGCTAGATTTCTCAAGAGCAGAAACTGTTTTTTCGCCTCTCTAAATTGGGTAATGAGCAGAGTGTCTACACAGAGTAGCAGCTCCTAAACTGCTGTTAAATGGAAGGAAGGAAAGATAAAGAATGCAAAGGAGAGAGAGAGGCAGGCAATGGAAGGAGGTGGAAGGAAAGAGGAAAAAGGATCGTTCCAGACTCTGTTTCTCCCCGTAAGGTCACTAGAGAAACTCCAATCCTCTTGTACACCTTTGTGCTTTAGCTGGGCATCTGACGCCCAGCTTCACACTGCCCAAGGCTCTTCTGGTCTCTCTTCTCCTGGGTCGGTGGAGAACACGTCTCCCTCTAGCCATCGGGGAAGAAAAGGACACAGCTCCCTTCTAAGTGTCCCAGCTCCCCCTCCTGCCTCCCTCCCCCTCACAGAAGCCTAAAGAAATATTAGGTTCAAGCTCCTTCACTCTGGGAGTGGAGCCATTCCTTAAAACCATTGATAACTGGGGGGTGGGAGGGTAGGGAGAGGAGGATAATTGTCTGCTGTACTTGAAAAAAGAAATCTCCCTCCATTCCCACCAGTTATTAACAAGGAATGTAAACACAGCAGCAAGAGTGGCCCTACCCACAGCCCAGGAGGTTCTTCTAAACACAGCATCTGCTTTTATAGGCCACCTGGATAACAGAGACTTCTGCTTTTTTTTGATTTCTAAAATCATGATTTCAATGGTACCAACTGTCTTATATTTATTTATTATAAAAACAATGGAGCGACAATAAAAGAAGCTACAGGAATGCTGCTATTTCCCTGTGTGTGTTCATGGGTGTATGGTTCCGACTAGTGGTGATTATCACGTAATCCAATTGTTTCAATTCTGCTTTTCTGTTTCATATTAATCCATAAGAGTTTACCACGTCGCTGCATAGTCTCTATAATTATCACGTTAATGGCTTTCTTAATATCCCATCAGGTTGGTGTGCCGTAATTTACTTTACCATGTCCCTCTTTAGATCATAACCTTTTAAAACATTAAACAGAAAGCTCATCAAGGTTTTAAAATAGATGGGGAAGGTGGTTTCTTGGCAACCCATGTGGCGGTTCTCAGGTGCGCATGCCCAGAGTGTGGCCTCAGGGTGGGAGCAGGCCTGGGCCGAGCGGGCAATGGCAGCCGCGGGGGGACAGGGGGCTCTGCTCCCAGCCCCAAGCTCCCTCAGGCTGCCGGCGTGTGCCTTAGCTCTGCCTTTGGTCAAGAAGCAGTCACTGACCATGCTTGGGAACTAATAATAGTCATCGTAATAACAACGGCTAGTATTGATTGAGCTCCGCGCTAAAAACTTTATAAAATGTATTTCATTTAATCCTTACAACCAGCCAATATAATAGTATTATTATTTTATTCCCTATTGTACAGCTAAAGAAACTGCAGCCCAGAGGTTACACAGCTAGAGGGTGGTGGTCCTGCCCCCAGGCAGTCTGGCTTCACACTCTGAATTCCTGCGTTCCTCTCTCAGCTGAGCGGTGGGTTCTGTGCATGCGGCGACTCCCATCCTCCTAGGTGGCTAGTGGCGGCCTGCCCAGGTGTGTCCTTGCAGGGTTCCAGTTGTATCTGGAGCTCTGGGGGACTTCATGACTCTCAGCAGTGGCCTGGACAAGGGCACTGAAGGCCTTCTGAACCCACCATTTGTGGGTGACTTGCAGCTGGCAGGAAGGGACGTGCGCTGGTGACAGGAATTGACCTGGACATCCAGGAGCAGTAAATAGAGCAGAAACATGCAGATCTGGATTTGTGTCCTGGCCCTGGCATTTACCAGCTGTGTGGCCTTGGACCACTTGTATCTCTTGAAGCCCCAGTTGCTTAGTCCGTAAAAGGGAGGTAATAGCACATACTTCCCAGGGCTCTTGTAAGGATTCGAGGTGACGATGCATAACACATAGGCAGTGCTCGGTAATGGGAGACTGTTTCTACTATCTCAACAGAGCAAACAGGAGCCAGGTCTAATCAGATAAATTCCTTAGGGTCACACGCAAACACTCCACTTCCTCCCAGTACAAGACGGAGAAGAACAGTGTGAACACCAAGGGAAAACATAAGGGTTTCATTTTCCATCGGCTTCAGAGGCATGTCTAGGAGGATGGTGATGACAGTAACAGCAACAACAAGAAGAATGCCGACACTCACTGTTTATTATGCGCCGGGCACTACCTACTGTACACTTGTTGACTCATTTCATCTTCATGCATCGCTGTGAGGTAGGGCTGATTATTTCCATTTTACAGATGAGGAAACTGAGGTGAGGATTTTGTGGCAGCCTGTGAAATTCCTACAGCCTTTGCTGGGTGGACAGCAGCAGAGGGTCCAGCATGAGGGAGCAAGGAGCCCACTGCTCTGTGCTGGGTGGAGCCTCTTGGACGTTCCCTTTCAGTTCCTGGTGCCCCGAGGGCAGAGAGAGGAATGGGGAGCTTCTAACTGGGGCGGGGGGGTGTCTTGAAAGAACAGCCACAATGAGTCCCTCTTTGAAGGAACTCCAAAAAATGTCCAGCAAAGACTCCGAAAGGCCCAGGTTAGTCCCATCAGAGAAGAGGACATGGGGAGGGACTGCCCTCCTTGGGTATCGGGGATCCGTTTTTGCTGCCGGTGCCAGGCCTGAGTCTTGTTACTCTCTAAAACCCCACGCTGTGCCTAGCACATGGCAGGCATTTGGTAGAAGTTTGTTGTGTGAGTGCAAGTGAAGGGTAAGAGTCTGTGCAGTTCCAAAGGGGCGTGTTGTGCAATGTGGGGATGCTATAGGGAGAAAGACACCAGCTCAGTATAAGTATGACGTGTCCATCCAAGTGTGCAGACGGGGGACGGGTGGCTTCAGTGGATTGGCACTGAGTCCACTGTCACCGGATTTATTCCAGGAGGGGTTAGAACGATCACCCACCCAGGAGGCCAAGGGCAAGTGGAAGAGTGCACATGTGACCTTCAGGCTCCCTGCCAGTTCTGGGGTCCTGAGACTCCACCGTAGTCTCCTCTTAGAACTTTCTCCTTCATTTCCCATTTCTGAGACAGAAAAGAACTGAGAAGCTGATAAGCCATTTCCTTTGGAGAAGATAATAATAGAAAATTAGCTCCGTGTATTGAACCGTGAACACTTAAAGACTGATAATGCCTAAACTTAATCTACAGTGATACATCTTTAATGTTGGTGTTATTCCCGGAGCGCACCTCACGTTGGGGTGGAGATAACTTGGAGCCACAAGCTGCCTTGAACGTCTTGCTAGGACCTAAAGCCTTCCTCTGTGATAACAGGTGACCTGCAGGTACCAGAGCAGAGTTTGGCTCAGGAGGAGCACTCGGACAAGGCAGAGACCACAGACCCCTCACACACCCCACACGGGGGGCCCGGCCTTGCCCAAAGCACTCAGGGAATCAAACAGCCCCCTCCCCAGGGCCCTCTGCCGTGCTCCCGGAGCTCGCAGCCCTGGGCCCAGCACAGGTGAGGCTGAGCACCCCATGCTGGCTCCCGGTTCGGCAACAGCCTCTGACCTCACTGTGGAAACAAGGGAGAAACACAAGGGGTACGTTCCCCTGTGCCTGACGCTCCTCACACCAGACAGGTGAGCAGGGAGAGGCCGCCGGGAGGGCAGGGGTGCCAATCAGGGGGCAGAGATCGTCCATGCTAGAGAGCGCCTGGTGGCTTCAGGGCTAGAGGCACTGTGAGAGCAGGCAGCAGCGATGGGGAAGGAGAGAGGCAGAGTGGCATCGGGCTGGCACACAGAGCCTGGGGGCTCCCTGCAGGTGTGGGGACACAGGAGCCACTGAGCACTGGTGCTGCCTGGGGAAGATCCCACAAAGCTAGAAAGCCCGTGACTAAGGCTCATTTCCTCTGCCAGTGTCTCCCACAGATCCCTGAAACCGGATTCATAGATGCCCCTCAAAACATGCATACAAGATCTGGGTCTGCCCCAGTTCCCAGCCCAATCTGGCCAGGCTAGAACATCAGCAGCAGCCTCAGCTTGCACTGCAACCATCCTCAGACTCTGTGCGACGTGGGGAAGTCTGGGCATCCCAGGACTACCCAGTCACTGTGTCACACCGTGGCACGTGTGTCACCCAGCATCACCAGGTACCACGCTTCTACCTGAGACCTCCTTCCAGGGTCCACCCAGCCTCCTGTAGGCCAGGGCTCCCTCAGAACCACAGCTGCTCAACCACACCCTCCACTCTGGTGCAGTCCTGGCCACACACCACCCAGGAGCAGTGTCACCTGCGTCTGGTTATCTCCCACCTGGGCGCTCCCCATCTGCAGGAGGCTGCCTCATGGCACCTGTCCTCACTAGCTGCCGTGCCAGGTGACCAATTTGCCAGTCCCTCACTGTGTTCTGCACGGTTCCCATCCCACAGTTTCCTCAGTCTTCACTTGCAGAAATTGTGATGAGGGAGCCTCACTCCGCCTTCCCCAGCCTCATCGCCAAGCTCTAGACAGGCAGTAAACACATCAGGGGTAGTCTTTGCCACACTGCGAGCACCTTGAGGGCAGGGATGGGCTCTTTTCATCCCCGCACCCTGAGCACCCGGTGTAGGGTAGGAACTCAGAGAATTCTGATCAGCTGGTACCTGGACCATTCACCCTCATGGTGCAGGAATGGGAAGAGGGTCCCTAGAAGCCACCTCCGATTTGCTGGTCCAGGCTGCCGTAACCTCATCCATCTGTCAGACTCAGGGTGGGTAAGTGAGGCTCAAGATTGCTCCTTCATCCCTCCATGTCTATAAAAGAGGGCAGTGGCAGCTAATAAGCATAGGCCGTTATTCTAATATTCCATGTCCCCAGTGCAAAGTGGTGGCAAATGAGTGACTTGCTCCTCTATTTTTTGTTGTGTCTCAATTTAGAGTCCATACCACTAGAAATCAGTGAGACCCTGGCTCAGGGGTGGAAAATTACAAAATGTAGAAGTAGCAGGATTCTAGCTAAGACCTGCCCTTGCCTTGTCTTGGGTTGGCTCAGAACCTGGGATGGGAGGGTGGCGATGCAGCCACAGCCTGGGACTTGCGAAGCTCAAGTTCCTGGGCAAGGTGAGAAATGCCATACATTACCTCATGCACCATCCTTTTAATGGTGCAGGGGAGATAATCCTTCTCTCTCCCTAATTAGGTTCAATTTATAGGGAAGATACACAGACAAAATAGCCTTCCCTCACTGAGTTCACTGCAGTGACAACCCCTGGGAGGGGGCAGTTTCAGCAGCTGCTGGTGGGCCACTTCTGCCACTCACAGCTGCTTAAGCAGCAGGTTGGGAAAAGATAGTTCTCTAACTTGTTCTCTCTGGGTTTATCACAAAACATCTCTTGAAATGCTCCAGGAATCAGGCTGAAATTTATCATACATTTGGGGCAAATAAGTCAACCCAGTGAAAAGATTTGCTGCAACGCTGAGAGTTATAAAAGCACGAGAAATGGCCTTCCAGATACAATGGCATAAAATCTGAAGTTTTATGGAGAAAAAACTTAGGCAGGCATGTTTACTCAGGCCATGTATGTGAGCTGGAAGGGGTGGGCGCCTTAAGCATCAGGCTTCTCCTCATGGACGTTATGACAATTTTAATGAGTTGCTTGTGTGGCTGTCTACTTTATGCCTCCTCCCACCCCCCAGACTGCGAGTTTCCGTGATTGCAGAGGCAGCTTCTACCTTTTCACCGTCAATCCCCACCACCATGCTAGTCCTGACACAGGAGACATTTACTATTTGTGAAATAAATAAATGAGAGGCTAAGATTTCTCTTTAAAGCCAAATAGAAAACCAGAATAAAATTGAACAGTCATTGATAGTATTTAGAAAGGTGGAAAACTATCCATTGCACTTAGAATTTGTATTTCTCTGATTCTTGTTCACAGCTAGATCACGAATGTTAGGGAATGGGCTGTATTTGTAATCTAAGTGTTGATTTCTATACAAAAGGTGTAATAGCTTATAAGCATGTGCTGTTAGGTCTGAGATACTGCCAACCCTTCTGAGAACCCTGTCTGGATAATGATGCCAGATAAGCATTACCCCATCTCAATAGGCGTGGTGCCCAACAAAAGGACAGCAAATGTCAAACCAGCATTGCCCAGCCGTCCAGGGATGGGGAGAAGAGACAACCAGGTTTTGGGTAGCAGTACCGACCTCACGGGGAGCAGGTGTTTGCTGAGCTAGGAACTCACTCCCGTTGGAGGATACTGACGGTGAGCCTGCTCATGGCTGGCTCTTTTGAGGACTGGCCCACAACCTCTCTTGGGCTGGGGAGACATCATGGAAGAACTCAGCATGAAGAAGGAAGTCCTTCCCATGAGACATCAAGGACACTTTCCCTTTGCCTTTTCTAGCTTCTCTGCAGGGGACTTGGAGGAAACCAGGATCTGCAACAGAAGTGGGTGACAGCAGTTCCCGGCCACTCTAAAGACCATAATGACACACATTCATCTCACTTCTGCCCCTCTTGACGGAGCCAACTAAGTTACTTAACATGCTAATATCCTTGAATCCCTTGCTTAGAGAATGTATTTGTTTATATAAAGGG
>RJWJ010015263.1:0-36533 GCA_004363605.1 Indri indri | reverse complement strand
GTGCCATCGACTTTTCTAAAGCAATAAGTCATCTGTTAGCTTTTTTTCTTTCCTTTGCCTACTTGTATGGGAAAATAACTGGGCTCAATGTATGTTTCAAAGGATCACAGCCTTGGATGGGGGTGGGGTGAAGGAGAACCCACTATCTTGAATCAGCTTGAATTGGACATTGGGCCAGCACTAATTTCAGACAGTTGATTACAAATCTTAAGCTCTGGCTAAATGCAGGAACAAAATGGTTAGACACAAACACAGCATCTCAGAAGCAGAGTGTAGAGTCTGAGGGTAGAATATCATTATCTTATAATATTATCTGAGGGTAGAGTATTATTAGTTTCCAGGGTTCCTGAGGTACGGTATGATGTTACAGTTCATTTTGGGAATTCCAGCACATCAGGGTCACTGAGGCTGGGCCTCAGAGGGCATGGATCACAGGAGTTGGCAGCCAGTATCGGGTTCATGCACCTACCGAGGAATGGGCTAGGACCTCTCCTGAAGCTCCTAGACACACCGTGCAAGAAGGGGTGGTTCTCACTCTGAGACGGGAGAGATGAAAGTCTCATCTCAGTCAGGACCAGTTGCACAGGGAATTGAGCCTTTGGTGAAAGTTGTACTATCTTAAAACAAGCCTCACAAGAACTTGCACTAAACATCCAAAGGATAGAGCCGGAAGAAACTGGAAGAAACGTAAAATCGGCAGGAGGGCTATCACACATAGGGCTTATGAAAAACCTTTGGCAAGGATGAGAAAAAGATGCTTCCCCAGTGGTTTTGGAGAGGAAGATAATGAAAACTGGCAGAAATGCCTTTGGCCCTGGCAACAGATCATTCGTGGCGGAGGCAGTGAAAATGTCTAAGCCTAGTCTCTGCTACTGAAACTCCAGGGCGGGAGGGGCTTGCTGGGCTCACAGAGGGATAGAAGGATGGACCAGCTCTGATAGTGCCAGCTGTGGATGGGGATAGAAGGATGGGGACAGCTCCACTTCTGCTTAAGATATATAAAACAGAAAGAGGATGTTGCTCCCATTGTAACAACAACAATAAAAGCCAGATAACCAACAAAACCATAAATATTTTTTTAAAATTTAGCCTGTAAGAAACTTGTGGTCATCAGACCATCTGGTGAACTGAACTTCACAGGGTAGGAAGTCTCTCCAAGGACAGGACATAGCATCTATGGCACAGCATGGGACGAAAGAGGTGGCAGTCATAAAAGTGGGTAAGAAGCAAAAACTCCTGAAATTTAACAGTCTTAAAGGCCAAGCGTGTGCCAGCAGGAGAATGAAGTCCCAGGGAGCATCAGACTCAAGGGAGGTCACACCCAGTCATCAGCTCTCCTCCTCCAAACCTGCACTGGGGGAGTGGGAGAAAGAAAAACGTAACAGCAACTAAGTGACCAGACAATGTGAAATATATGTGTATCTAATACAGGACTTGTATCAGGTACATGTGAAGAAAACTCACAACTCAATTATAAGAAAAAAAAGCCCAATTTTTAAAAATAGAGAATTGACTTATTTTTTCCAAAAAAGACACGTGAAGGCCAATATGCACATGAAAACATATATGTTCCACATCATGAATCATCAGGGAAATGCAAAATAAGATCCCAAGGAGGTATTATACCACTAAACCTCACTAGGATGGCTAAAACTCCAACACTGACACTACTAAGTATTGTTGAGGGTCTGGAATGCAAACTGTGCGGCCACACTGGGAGACGGTTGGGCAATTTCTTATAAAGGTAAACCTGTACCTGCCATGCAGCCCTGTGATTCCACTCCTAGGCATTCACGTGAGGCAAATACAAACTATGTCCCTACAAAGGTCTGTATGTGAATGTTCACAGAAGCTTTCTTCATAATGGCCAAAAACAGCAACTCTCCAAGTGTGGATCATCTGGTGAATAGATAAACAAAATGTCGTATATTTATGCAAAAGAATACTATTCAGCAAGAAAAAGCAACAAACTACTGACACATGCGACAACCTGGATGACCTCAAAAGCATTATGCCAAGTGAACGTGGCCAAGAGCCCACATACTCAGTGATTCGATGGATGGATGTTCTCACACAGGCAATGTTAAACCACTGAAATAGATCAGTGGCTGCCTGGAGATGGGATGGGAGGAGAGTATCAAATGCAAAGACAAAGGAGGGGGCCTTGAGGGAAATAGAAATGTTCTGTATTTTGAGTGTTTTGTATACATACTACCGTATACATTTGTCAGAGATGATCAAACATGTACAGCTCAAATGGGTGGATTTACTACACATAATTGCATCTAAATAAACCTGATATGTATATAATGATTTTGAAAATGATACAGCCATGTGCTGGGGTGGTGGATAACGGTATTAACATGTCATATGACCCAACTATGACCCTCTGGCACGGACGATTAAGACTCCCCAAATAACATTAAGACCGACATTGTTACCCTCAGGTAATCGTACTTTACCTGGAGCTTGTGGTATCAAATGGCCAAGATATTATCTATCAATCTTGAAGAACTGGATGCATCTTTAGAAGGTTTTAGGAAGAACATAAGTGCAGTTTTACCTGCAAATAGTTCCATGGTGTGTGGAAAAAAATGGGTTACATAATTATGTATGGTATAATCCAAATTTTTTAATGCTTATTTCTTTGTGAGATGGTGCATGTGTATGCCTAAGACACAAAGCGGCTGTTTCTGGAATCGAGTGGAGCAATGGGACTACAGGGAATGTTCATCTCTGGCATGACACAAACCTGTAACGTTTGAATTGCTTTACAGACAGGAAGCATGGCCTTTATAATCAGAAGAAAAACAATGGAGCAGTTTTCATTTTGAAACTGCATTACAATCTAGCTTATGACTGTAATGTTGATTTTGTGTCTCTCTTTAATTGTTTTAGGTGTATTGGTTTTGTCTCTCTAAATAAACTGCAAGTTCTAGCAAAGGCAGTATCGGCAGCAGAACAAGCCAGGCCAGAATTCTGTTTCTTCCACTCATGAGCAAGGGGACCTCTGGAAAATTACTTGAACTGGTCATATTTTTCCTCCGGGCTCATTTCTTCATTTGTATGTTTCACTAAATGCTAGCTATTATTATTAACAATACATTTTTTTCTCTCAGGTCTCTACTATGCTGAGGCCCATACTAACAGCTTAAGAAATTCTTGTTAGATTGAACTGACTAGAATTAATGGCCCTGTATACACTATGCATCAGTCTGAAGTGTCACAAGACCCTTACGACAGCCAGTTCTATGAGTTCTTACGTTGCAAAATGTGTCAGGTCTCTTCCATTATATTCTCTTCAAACTTTGGGCCATCTCCTCTCCTCAGAACACCCTCCTCTTCCCTTGTTCTCTGACTCCTGGTCATCCTTTGATTATCATTCTAGAAATATTTCCTTGCACCTCCAAGAGTAAATGTCTCCCTTTGGCGAGCCACAATGCCCCGACCATAGCCCCGTGGAAATGCTTTTCAAATATATTAAGACTCTTTTTCTATCTATTCACTAATAAACTATATCTCTGTAAAGGCAGGGACTATCTCTTCTTCATCTTTATTCACTCAATACAATCTTATTAGAAAGATTTATAAAATTGATCATCCCCTGGCCACTTCCTCATTAACTGGCTGGAATTTCATGCTTTCCTCAAATTCTAGATCCCAGGTTATGCCTCATATCTGAAGCTCTGCAAAAGGCTTTCTCGCTTGGTACTTATTTATTTACAGTGGTTGAAAGTTCCTGGGGGGATTTTCTCTTTGCATGATTTTGTGTTGAAAACTCACATTAAGACTTCTAGTCATGGAAAAGTGTCAGCAAAATGAGTGATTTTTAAAACCCCACTTTATAAGTCTTTATCTCTAGGTCCTGGTGAGCGTGTGGTCTGTGGACCTGGAGCATCGTATCTCGGATCCATCCCACATCTACTGAATCAGGGTCTGCATTTTAACAAGATTCCCAGGGAATGCACAGGCACAGCTAAGTTCAAGAGGCACCGTTTCTAGATCATACCACCATTTCTTACCTAGGAGTGTTACGAGCTGCCTTACCTATCTCTCGGTTTCTCTCTTATTCACCTGCTTTCTAACCCCCATCCCCAGCAGCCCATTTTCTTTCTTGCTTTTTCTTTTTCTTTGTTTTTAAGAAAATTATTTTCTTTCACTCGCCTTAGAATTCTCAACTGGCTTTCTATTACACTTGAATTATCCTTTCCATGGCCTGTAAGACTCACCGAGTCTGCCCTTCAAATGTATCCTACCCGTCAACACTTTCCACCTTGCTCACGACACCCCACCAACACTGGCCACCTTTCACTTTCTCTCTCAAGCCAAGGTCCCTCCTGCACAGGAACTTTATGCATACTCTTCACTTTCCCGATAAATCACATTTCTACCATTCATAACCCACGCTTGGCTCCTCCTGATCTGGTGGGTCTTGCCTGGTGAGTTTTACTCTTGATAAAGCCTTCCCAGGTCACTCTTAAGTTTTAATATTCTCAAACACAGGACTTTGCTATGTTCTTAACAGCTCGCAAATACTGTAATTGTGAAAAGCACCTTCCATGACAGAGATCATGTCTGTTTTGTCCACCATCATAATCAGCTGACACAATTTCTGGCCCACAGCATGCACTTAATGAATATTTGTTGAATAAGCAAATAAATTAAAGGATTATTCCGGATCAGCAAACTCTTCTGTAAAGGACTGGACAGTAAGCATTTTAGGCTTGTTGGGCCATATAGTCGCTGTGGTCAACTACCCAATGGGGGCAGCTGGGTTCTAATAAACTTTTCCTACAAATTAAGTGGCAGGCTGGATTGGGCCCAAGAGTCATAGTTTTCTGATCCATGAATGTCAATACCTTCATTTCTATTGTTCGCTCTGCCTAGAATATTCTCCTTCCAATTGCACTTTCCAAAGCACTACCCTTCTTTCAAAGTTCAATTTGTCATTTTTGAAAATTGTTTAATTGCCATGTTTTCAGGAAACCCCATTTTATCTCTCCAAACAGAAGTGACAGATCCTCCTGCATCTTTAAGGCATTATGCTTACCCTTTCTCAGGGCACTGAGCACATTCACATTTCCCTGACAGTTCCTGCAGCAGATTGTATTTTCTAAAGATGGTTGTGACAATATTCCCCATCCCACATGCTCTTCTATAATGTGACTTCTCCATCTCCTAGCAGGAAGTGAAGTCTAATTCCCTTCGCTTTAAATCTGGCCTGAATGTGATGCTGCATGTCTTTCAGGCTAGGTCAGAAAAGGCCATGCACCTTCTACCTGGTTCTCTTCGGATACTCACCCTAGGACAAAGCTTTTCAACCTAGACACCATTGACATTTGGGGCCAGATAATTATCTGAGGGTCAGGGGGAATGTTCTGTGCATTGTAGGATGTTGAGCAGTATCCCTGACCTCTGCCAACTAGATACCAGGAGCTCAACCCCCTATCCACTGCTAGTGTGACAAGCAAAAATATCTCCAGACATTGCCAAAAATCCCCTGAAGGGGAGAATTACACAGCTTACCCACACCACCACTCATTGAGAATCACTCATCTAGGAGAATCCAGCTGCCATGAAAAAAGTACAACCACCCTGAGACCACCATGTTGGAGAGACCACCACGCTGGAGAGACCACATGTGGATATTCCAGTCAATAGTACTATATGAGTCCAGCCTTCCCAGGGCCTCTGCCAAAGCGCTAGACATGTGAGTGAAGCCACCTTAGAACCTTAAGACCAGTGCATTAGCCAGTTGAGTGTCAATGAGTGACCTCAGGTAACATCAGAATAATCATCAAGACAAGCCTGATCAAATTTCTGACACACAGAATCCATGAGATACAATAAAATTGTTGCTCGTTATACTAAAGGTTGGGTCATTTGTTATGAAGCAATAGACACTAAAATGGAATTTGCTACCTGGAAATATGGAGTTACTATTAAAAAAATAAAATATGTGGGATTAGCTTTGGGGCTGTGAAAAGGAGGAAACTAGAAAAACCTTAAGGAGACTTTTGGTGGAAGCAAAACTCAAGAAAACTTACCATAAGAGTTTAGTGGGAAATACTAGAAGCTAGGAAAAAAGCTACCTTTGTTATAGTGGCAGAAAATTTAGGAAAACTTTCAACCTACAGTAATATGGGAAGTAGACAATCTCTTAATAAACCAATGAATCTAACTAAGGAGATGTATCTAAAGGTAAATCTAACTAGGCAGGATTTTGGACAGCCCTTTGGTTTCTCTTAGCCACATATGACAATGCATGCATGGATGCACAGATAGTTCATAAATTAATGGAAGAAGGAATTCTGCTTTCAAGTGGAAATTAGAGAAAATAAATAGAAGCCAGGATTTGTTGGATTCAAACTTAAAGCTATTTCTCATCCTCAGTCTCTTCAAGCAGAAAAATTCCAAAATAAGACAGGTGCTCAGTGCAAAGATCAACTCCTGCAGACTACTCAGAAAATGCAGACCCATGCAATGAAGAGTCTGAGTGTAAAATCCTTTCTTAAGACCTCATAAATATTTAATGTTTTACCTTGGAGACATTTCTGAAAGACAAAAGGCTTCCCACAATCTTAAAAGTGACTATCACAGACCCTATCTGTTAGACAATAGAACTTCCAAGAATCCAGGGTAGCCTATTTAGGAATGCAAGGTAAAGAAGAGCCCATCTCAAAGAAATGTGTAGGTGTGGCTTTCATCTAGCATGGTCAACAACCAATAAACTTAATTTAAAAACCCACACAGTTTTTAAAGTAAGCGTAGTGGCCAAAGCACAGCCAGGTTAGACTAAATGGTTCAGAGACAATGCGGAACGAAAGAGACTTTTAGATCCCTGAACTTCTACGGGCAGGAAGCAGCTGGGGAAAGTATTCAGCTACAAACAGTCTACTTTTTTTTTTATGGAAAAGTAAGGATGACTTAGAAGGAATCAAGAGCTCAAACGGTAGAGTCAAGAAACAGAGAGTCATTGCCTGGAAGCAGTAACAGGTCCTAATTGAGGAGTTAATGACCTGAGTCCAGCTGGATGTGAGAATCGCTGTCGACCAGTGATCACCACGTGCTTCCCAGCTACTCCCTCCTTACAGGTGGGAATATTTAAGGCAGTTACCCTATTACTGACTTACCTTTGTATATCAAACGTAGGGGAGTCATATAACTTGTTTTCTTAGATTGAGGTCTTCAGATTGAGGAATATACGTGGGGAGCTGTATCAAAGAATCTGTATTCAAGGAGCTTCATTTGTACCTCAACCTGACTTAGATGAAAAGATTGACAGGTTTTGAGTCAATGCCATAGTGGAATGAGACTTAAGGGTTCTTGAGGGAGGGAGGAAGATTAGTTTTCATTCGAGAGGGGTGTGGATCATGGTGGCCATAAGAAGCGGTATTGCAGATGGAGTCTTCCAAGAGTAGCAACAACATCATCTACCTCACGTGCTCTTCCAGACTGTGACCTTGTTACTCCTCCATCAACATACAGAATCTACCCCCTCCACTCCCCCCTGAACCTTGACTGGTGTCACTTGTAATTTATAAACTGTGCTGGAAGTGGCACTTTGTGACTTCAGAGGCTGTATTCTAAATAGCCATGCAATGTCCACTTGGTTCTCTTGTCACCTTTGCTCTGGGGACGCCAGCTACCACGCAGAGATTCAACAGCCTGAGACCACCATGATGAAGACATTCCCTAAAGAAACACCTAACCACATCAGGCTTTGTGTAAATAAGAAGCAAATCTTTATTGTATTAAGCCCCTGAAAATAATATAGTCTAGCCTATCTTGACCATAATCCATCTCTCACACGGGAGGAAGAGTGACATTTCAGAAGCATAAATCATTTCATATCATCCCTTCACTTAAAATGTTCCATTGGCATCCATTTAAAATGAGATCCAAATTCCTAAGCATGACCGACAACATTCTCCATGATCTGACCTCCGCCTAGATGACATCCTACCCCTTCCTCCTAGTTATCTAAAGCGGCCACACTGGCCCTCTTTCTGCTCTTCTGATATCCCAAAACTATTCCCAGTTTAGAGCCTTTGTACATGCTCTTCTTCTAGAAACATTTTTAACCCAGAACTACTCTTAGTTGGCTTCTTCCATCAGTCAGTCTTCATTTTCTTCAAATGGACATTTAATTGCTAAAATTTTTATAGATTTATTATTTATCTCCCCCCCCACTGGAATATAAGCTGTATAAGGACAGAGTACTTTTTGATCCAGTACCCTTAGAACTTAGTAAAATGCCTGGCACAGAGCAGGCACTGGATAAAAGCTGACCATTATTGTTACCATTATCACAAATAATAAAGATGTACATACCTGTTTTTACCGCTAGCTGAATCCCAGCATAAGCATTTATCCTTGGACAGGTGACTGTGGTCTGGGAGAACCCTAAAATAAGATCCCATGGAGTTCTCCCGCAACCAAAATTCAGAGAAGATTCAGTTATGCTCAGAATCACAAGACTCTCCTGACACATTATAGGTAAGAATGTGGGCATCTGACCATCAGCTATGATTGGTTGAAAGGTGTGATACTCTTGATTTAAGAACAAGGCTTTTGCCCCAGCCTCATAGGCAGAACAACTTGCTTGCAACGTAAAACATGCGGAAACACTGAAAGAAAGGAAACCAGAACAAATATATCCACAAAAGAGAATATGCAATTGACTAACAAGCAAGGACATATGTTCAATCTAATAACACAGAAAAGGCAAGTTGTAGTGATACACTATTTCTTGCTTATAAATTTTTTTAAAAATGAAATTCCTAGTGATGAGACTGTGAAATGAGCACAATATTAATACAGGGCAAACTGATACTCTGCAGAGGGCAACTTAGCAGTATGCACCAAGAGCATAACAAATACACTTCTTATTAATTAATTATTTGTTGATTTTTATTTTTTAGAGATGGAGTCTCACTATGTTGCCCAGGCTGGTCTCAAATACTGGCCTCAAGTGATCCTCCCACCTCGGCCTCCCCAGTAGCTGGGACTACAGGCAGGCACCACCACGCCCAGCTCAAATATACCTCCTGACCAGTAATTCTAGGGAACTTTGCTAGGGAAGAACTTCCATACGTTAACGACAAAAACAAAACTTACGCACAAAGGTGATCATTAGAAAACTAAACATGGTGGCAAAAACAAAAAAGGAAAATCGCCTGAAATCCAATTATATAAGAAATGTTAAGTAGTTATGATCTACCTCCTGGATATAACATTAGGCAGCATTAAAAAGGATTATTAGAGATTGTATTAACATTAGAAAATGTCATGACCCTTAACGTTGAGCAGTAGTAGTAATATTGGGTGGACTCTTGTAACTGTTGAAGAAATGTTTAGTGGGTGGAAATAGAATGTGTCGTGTTGGCGAGTTGAGGGGAGGCCCTGGGAGGAAAGGACAGGAGCTGAAGAGGGAGATTCTGGATGTTTACATTCTTGCAATCTCGAGAGAGAACAGAGCCAAGAGTGTATGAGAATCCAACCAAGTGGAGCAGAAAGGCTGGCTGAGTCTGAATTGCAAAGGCACCTCTTCTGTCGCCCTGGTTACGGGCCCCCTTCTCTTGGTAGTGATATTATAAATGAGACAAGTCACATGCAAATGAATAAAGCAGATACTGGGGAAGAGCCAGGTTGGCTCTGAGAAGCTCTGCCTTGGGGGCGGGTCTGAGGAAGAGTTTGGGAAGTGTCTGTGCAGGAGACGAAGGTGACCTTAGAAAGGGAATAGAATAAGAATAGATGGCTGCTGCGAGCTTGAGAACATCGGATCTGCTGTCATCCCCTGAGATGGTCCCCACAGCACCACTGAGTCCACACGGCTTCACGTGTTCAGTCTATCCCTTTTGTTACACAGAAGAGGAAACCCCAGGACCAAAAATTAATACAGCTCAATCTCTTTAGTGGCTTTGGGGGTCAATATACGTAGAAGGTGGGGAATCGAGATTATATAATTTAAGAAAAAAAGATAAATACATATTCTTATTACAACCACATGCATATTTAGTATTATATATGTATGCACATATTTATTATATATGTGGTATGGGGATATATAATACACATATAGATGGATAAATCCAAAAGTTAATAATTATTTAAGTAATAAATTTATTGCTGAATTTTTTCTTTAGAATTCAATGTATTTTTTAAAATTTCTATGAGCTTGACTTGCTTTTATAATAAGAAAAATAAAGTATAATTTTAAATAGAGTACGATATCAAACACTTTTATGCAAGCCCAGGGATGCGGACTCCCACTGCCAAGTGAACGACTAGCTGAAAGTCATGGTCCCCATCTGTGCTAGTCGGCCTGCTCTGACAGCCAGGACAGAGCCACATCCGCCCTCCCCAAATGGTTCTTCTTTAATCCTTCACATTCTTTAATGAAGCTCAGAATAGACAAACTGTAGAAAGAGTCGATGTGCCTCTTGAGTGTATCTTTATGATCCTTGTAATTGGTACAAGACCAAAGCACACACAATCCCAGCCCTCAGGCCCTTTATGAGTTAGAATTGGTGGGACAGACATCTCAGGGCTGGCACTGAGCTCACACCCTTGGGGACACACACTCCAACTGCAGAAAGCCCCACAGTCTTGACTTGCCCTTGCAGGGTAAATGCCGAGACGTGACTGACCACCTTTGGGGCTTGGAAGGCCTTGGAGGTGATTCCCCGCCATGGCCAGCACCTTTCCTGAACACTGCCCCTGTGAGAAAATGTTACACTGCTCACCAATATACGAATGCTTATTTACAAGTGATATACATGCACACACTAACAATATTGTATATAAATATATACAGAAGATATTTTTACGAGTGGAGATACAGATAAAATAAATTATTTTTATTGAGATCATATTGTCATTAATGAGTATTTTAAGACCCAGCAGTACATATTTAACACAAGATTCATTATTAACCACTACAAATTTAATTTGCTATTTTAAATAGTTTTATTGATAACTTGGAAATTTTTTAACCAACTTCCTGTATTGTCATAGGTTTTACCTCTTGACATGGCTGACAAGGAGCTTGGACTGAGGCCTGGAGAAATGCGCACTCACACTCCATTCCCATGTCGTTCGCGGTGTTCGCCTTCCTGGGATCACCTTCAACCTGCCCATTAGTCACAGGTAACCGTTTTTTCCATCCTCTAAGGGTTATTTTACGTAAAACTCAATATCATCCATGAATCCTTTTCCAGGTAAATATGAATTATGAGACATTACAATTTATCGAAGTCAAAACTTAGGTATTCTGGCAAACCGTCTGTGCGCTGGAATCCCTGCTCTTCCCTTGGGTGCCCACATTCCACGCTTCAGTGCTGCTTAGTGTGGTGCACGGACCAGTGTCACCCTTCAAACTGTTTGCAGTCCTCAGTGGGGTAAGTGAAGAAGTCAAAAGTAAATGTTTATAAACACTTAAAAATCTGACAGAGGACACTGCGTAATCCCATTTAACTATAAAAGGGAGAGGCTTGTGTTCAGCTTGTATCAGGGAAGGACTCGTCGTATCAGGACAGAGGGATGACACACCACGCTCACATCCAGGCAGTCGATGACTTAGGGACAGAGAAAGGAAGAGTAGCCAATGTGCCAGCTCCCCGAGTCCTTCGCCCACACACAAAAAAAGATGTGGCTCGAGCTGTACGACACCCCATCGCAGAGGAGCCAACTCCAGACTTCCCCTACGAGGTTTGTGGCCTGCAGTCTGTCCTGAGAGGGGCAGGGCAGGATGCTCTTGCGACTCGTCAGACCCTAAGGAGCAATAAGCAACTCTGCCTCGGGACGGCCACCCAGTGGCGGGGACGGGGTTGGGAGATGCCTCACAGCCACTTCTCGCAGGCTGTCCCACTCTCGCGTAGGGAGGATCCCGAGGTGATGCGCCAGGACTTCTGCTAGTGCAGCTCAGGCTTTTGCCCACATGGCCTGTCCGGATGCACGCGAGGTCAGCAGGGCACCGTGGCAGACCAGTGTCGATCCACACAGCAAAATATTGCAAAGCTTAATTTCCTTCTCAAGCTTTAGGAAAAAGATTCTGTAAATAAATTTTTTAATTTTATCCTCCATAACCCAATGATGTGAGCATCTCTCTCATGACGTCACTGATCTTGTGAAATCTCCATATGAAGCCAGAATCCAGGTGCCACCGGCCTAAAGGACAACACAGACATTCAACCAATGAGGGGAAGGGGACTCTCTTCCATCGGAGATGTTGTTTTTTAAATCTGGGCAATGGTTCACAGAGTCATTCCTTCTATCCAATCGCCAATATAGTCACTAATTAAACGAACACTTACTGAAGCCTGCCACATGCCAGAATCTGACAGGCACGGGTCACAAAGATGAATGAAGCGTAGACCCTGTCCTAGAGAAATGTGTGGTCTAGGAGGGAGAAAGGTAAATGAGAGGAAGTAGTTATAATCATGGGTTCCATATGAGAAGAGGGTTCGTAGAGGACACCAAGGGGAAACAGAGAAAAGCGTGATCCTCTGAGCCTAGGGGACCAGGGAAATGCATGACGAAGACAGTGAGATATGATATTAATGTTAAAGAATGAACAGGATTTCCCCAGACAGAGGATGACATGAAGGCCACTGCTGGTCAAAGCAGCAGCGTATGCAAAGCGATGGTGGTAAAGGAGAGCATGCGTGCTTGGAGATTCTCCTTCCCCCAAGCGCCCTCTTTCCTCAAGACAGCCAGTGGGCCAAGGGACACAACAGATAGAAGCTGCAATTGGGAGTCGAATGTTCATTCAAATTCTATTTCCTCCCCTTGCAGACAGTGTGACCTTGAGCAAATGACTTATCCTCTTTGTTTCTATTTCTTCACCTGCAAAAATAATGAAATTAATGCCTACTTACCTTTAAAAGTGATTTACAGGATTAGAGTGGGCTGCATATAAAATGACTGGCATATTGCAGGTACTAAATCTATTTTTATCATTGTTACATTTTCTTAGAGGATCTTGGGATGCTTTTGAGTCAACCTAGTCTCTCCAGCATGTGACAGCCCTCTTGGTATGTGAAGCAGCCTAACCGTGTGCCTCTGAGTATTTAGCTTTTTCTTCCCACTATGCCTTATGAAGCATGTTTTTGAGTCACCGGTTTTCTTATGCTGGTAGAGGGACAGCCAGAAAGGGGCCTAGAACTCCAGATCTTCTTGGACCTGGGCATGTGTTTCTGTTACCCATTGCACAAACCACCCTCAAAACCTAGCGGCTTACAACAACTAGAACTTATTATTTCCAGCAATTCAGTGATCTAACGGGGCTTGCTCCTGGGATTTCATTCAGCTGGCAGATCAGGAGTGTGCAGGGGTCAGCTGAGTCGGCTGAGATGATCTGACCTTTCTCTCCCCCTGGTTTCCATCCTGGGCTTCTTCTCAGTGCCTGGCCAGCTCAGGGCAGCGTCCCAGAGAGCAAAGTGGAAGCTGCAGGGTCTCCTGAGGTTCCAGAACTTCCGCAACATCACTTCCACCATGTTTTATTGGTCAAAGCAAGTCGCAGCCAGCCGCGATTCCCAGAGTAGAGCGAAAGTCCCTCTTCTGGAGACTGTTGATGTGATACCTTCACACTGCCACGGGGTGTGCATGCTGAAATGAGGGGTCTGCTGCTGCCTGGAGATGCTAACACAGCAGGAGATGGTGCCACTCTCATTTCTCAGGTTCTACAGTGGCACTTCTGCTTAGACCCAGCTGGGCACCTCTGCACAGAGCCCAGAAGGCAAAGCAGACCGATAAAGCACACATGGGGGGCTCGACACCCAGTGTCCAAGGACCCCATTTTCTGGTGACCTAGATGGAAAAGATCTGGGATGAACTTCCTCTGTGAATTACACAAGCCTCTCCCCTGGCCTTGGGCCTCAGGCATCCGACAAAGGGGTGTTACCTGGACATGTCAGAGTCCTTCCCACAGACACAAGGACACACTGAGACCCAGAGACCCTGCCATGCACAGGACACCACTGGAAGTAGCCCAGAGCCTTCCCTCACTGTGGCGATCTGTCTCCCACCCTCTCCACACCTGCTCTCCTTCATTCCCCACCCACATGCAATAGTCCCCCTTATTCAAGGGGGATACATTATGTTCCAAGACCCCTAGTGGATGCCTGAAATCTCAGACAGCACCAAACCTAATCGCTGTCGATTGGAACACGTTTCTGTTCATGTTTTCCTTCCATAAATGCAATACTTTTTCCATCTTAACTAAGCACTTATCATATACTATGGCCATAACTTTTGCAGGTTAAGGCGTGACGGCAAAACTAGCATGAATTTCTTTTTCCTTCTTTACAATTTCACAGATGGAAGATTCATTCTCACCACAGATCTTAGCAACCTCAGTATAGGAATTTGTTTTCTTTCCTTGTTAAAAGTTTTCACCTTTTCACTTAAGGGAAGCACTTTATGGCTTATCGTTGGCGTACCCAAATTGCTGGCATCACTGCTCTCGCACTTGGGGCCATTAGTAAGTCAAATAACAGTTACTTGAACACAAGCACTGCAATCCCAAGACGGTTGATCTGGTAACGGAGACTGCTACTAAGTGACCACCTGGGCAAGTAGCGGGTACAGCGTGGATACACAGGGAGGATTCATGTCCTGGTCAGGACAGAGTAGGATGGCGCGAGAGTTCATCACACTACTCAGAATGGTGTGCAATTTAAAACTTAGGAATTGTTTATTTCTTGAATTTACCATTTAATATTTTCAGACCATGGTTAACCACAGGAAACCGAAACCACAAAACTGTGGCTAAGAGGGGGCTGGTTGCATACACACAGGCATTCAGCCATTTGTCCACATGTCACTTACACTGAGCTAACACTTACAAAGGTTATGCCAGGTGCTGCTCTGACCACCGTCAGATACACAACAGCCCTAGTCCTGTGACAACCTGAGGCAGGCACCATTACAGACTCCATGTACAATGGGGAGACTGAGGCAAGGGAGCAGTTTTCAAGCTTAAGGGTTGATAGCTTTTGTTGATCAAAATGACATAGTCTGTCAGCTACTTTCATACAGCCCCACCAAGGATCTAGCTTCTGCGATGTGCCCTGAGCTAAGTGCAGGATCTAAGGCCTGAGACACACACCAAGCCAACGGAGGGGAAATCTGGGGACCCCAGGTGCCCCCGCTCAGCAGATGCTTCTCCACTGGCCTCAGGCACAGCCTCAATGCTTCTACCTCCCCTCCCCAGGAAGAACTAGCCTCTCACCTAGGAACTCCTGCCTGCTCATTTTCTGTGGGTGAGAAGAAAAGACTTCCCCGCGGCCCAGCTGAAGCTGAATCTTCACACAGCTGCGAGATAGCCCGTTGGACCTGCTGCTGCACAGAAGCCAGGATCTGGGAGGAGCTGCTTCCCAATCTGCACACGGGTGGGTGAGGGCAGAAAATCCCCCATCTGTCTGTCCACTATGGGAGTTGGTGTGCACAGGAAAACAGAGGTAATGGTCTCTGATCGGGGAGACAAAGAGAGGCTACCAAGTCTCGGTGGTCGCACGAACGTTCAAAGCATCTCCGGGACAGCGGCTGGTACTGATGTTGAAGGAAGGGTAGGAGGGAGCTCAACTTGAACAGAGTTCAGCAACAGCTCGAGTAGTGTGACGGAGCCTGCTGGGGGGTGCTAAAGAGTGCGTACAGGACACTAGACTGGCCCATGTACTGTGCATGATGGTTGAGCTGAACCAAGTTCAAACTCCAGCTCCCCAAACATGTTGTGTAAACCTGAGCAAATTACTTAAATCTCCAAGCTTTAGTTCTCCTACCTGCAAGGTGGGAGACACCATCCCTGCTTGCTATAAGATTATATGATTTGCCTGGTACATTCCTGGAGTTCAGCAAACACTGCAGCATGCTCCTATGCTGGAGGTATTCCAAGGGGAAGTGTAAGCTCCGACCAGAACAGGAAGGCCAGGTGGGCAGGGGCCAGGACCTTCATATCACAGCACTCCGTGAGCATCCTCATGCAGGCTGCCCCTGCTTGGACAGTGAGGAAATCCTTGCAAAAGCACCAACAGAGCGAGCAGAGAATGGTGGTTGGCGTGCACCTCTGCGCTCACACTCCTTGACTTGATCTCTGCATCTGCCACTTCCTAGCTATATCATTGGGGGCAAGTCCCAAAGCCTCTTTGTACCTTAGATTTTTTTCTCTGGAAAGTGAAGTTAATAACTATTTTAATTATCTTTTGCTACATTATCAAACAATTGCAAAACTTAGTAGCTTAAAACAACAATCATTTTCAAACATTTTATTTATTCGCTCATTCTTTTGCAATTTGGACAGAGTTTGGTGATAGCTTGTCTCTGCTCCATGAGCCATCAGCCAGCGGGGAGCACCGAGGGTGGGCAATCTCCTTCCAAGAATCTCCTTCCCTCACGTGGCTGGCAGGTTGGTGGGGCTATCAGCTAGGAGCCCAGCAGGGGTGTTGGCTGGGGACTCAGTTTCCCCCCACACATAATAGCTTCTCCTCACTATTGAGCATGGTGGCCTCAGGGTACTCAGACTGTGTACATGGCAGCTGGCTTTCCCCAGAGGGCAAAACGAAGGCTGCCCGGGGTCTTAAGGTTGAGGCACAGCACTGTCACCATATCCATTCTGCCACATACCGTTGATTCAAGCAGGTCACAGGTCAGCCCAGGTTCAAGAGGAGGATACCTCAAAATCGTGTGACTACTAGGCGGCGTGATGCATTAGGGACCATCAGAACAGCAGCTCACCCAGGCCCATCTCCTTCATAGCACTGTGGACAGGATTAAACATGTCTAGGCATCTATGTCCCTGGTTGAGTTGTGAGTGCCCTGCTGGTGACAAGCTCAGGCCAGTGGAGTGTCGAAGCTGGTGGGGGAGACTCCAGCCAAACTGCTCCGCTCTCACCACTTACTTGGAGACAAGCTACTTCACCCTCATGTGCTTCAAATTCTTCATCTATAAATGGAGATAATAACAGCACTTGCCTTGCGGAACTGTTGTGAGGACTAAATGAGTCGATGTTTGTAAAGTGCTGAAAACCATGCCTTGGACTTAGCAAACAGGATGGAAGTGCCTGCTGTCATACTCCTAGGCAGAGCCAACTCCGATCTCTGAGTCTTGGCCCTGATGTCCAAAGACACATTGTCTTTCCCTCTGCTTCTGGATGTCCCTCAGTGCCTTTTCCTCTCTCTGCCACCCTGGTGCTCCCTGCCAGGCAACCCAGTCTCATGGGCCACCGACACTTGCTGCTGGGTCTTGGAACAGCCCTTGGCCACCCCAGGGCCTGGCCGGGCAGCTCAATGCATCTGCTCTTGCGGGAAGACCTGCAGCCACACCCAACTCAGTCCCCGCACTCTGTCTTACCGAAAAGAATCACACTTGTGTTTCTTTGTCTTCGTCAACAACCAACTCCCTCTCGGGATACGTCTCCCCGACTTTCCCTTTGACTGATGACTGCATGAAAACGACCTTCACTAACCAGAGAAAACTGTCTTCCTGGGTGGTAAAAGGCGATTTGCACAGTGATAGAAAAACAACATTTTTTATCTAATCCATAATTAGGTCTTGAAGAAACAAATTAAGTGAAGGCAAAATTATGTTTCTTTAAAGCATGAATACTGATCTGCATAATGATGTACATTTAATGGTTTTAATTTCCAAGGGAAACTATTTTTAAAATGAGTTTGGAAAATGTATTTTTCCCTTTAATTCCATGTCTATAAAGTTAAATCCCCAGGCTTGGGTACTGCAACACCCCAGCCTACAATCCTAGCTAATTAGTGATGACATTTTAAACCTAATACAGCAAAAGTGTCTTCCACCTCTGAGGGCACCGTGCCATGCAAGGTAGAGAATTAATGCAAGAAAGAAAGAGTCCCCAAAGCATGGTGCCTGGGGACCTGCCCTGTCTTTGCCTACATCACCACCACGTGCTCCAGTCTCCAGGCCCAAGCTCTCTTAGTGGGGCCCTTGGTAGTAACAATTGTTGTTATGAATATATAAAACAACATTCTGACATCCATTTTTGTTAGCGGCACTCTATTTTATCTCTTTGAGAGATGCTGTTACAACAGGAAACTTGGAGTCAGACAGCTCTGTCTGACCTAAGTAAATTCAGCCACAAATGAGATACATGGGAAGTGTTGACCTTCAATTGTTTTTGACCTATACAGATGGCAACTTTATATTATTCAGGTTTATTAAATGCCTGACATACGGCAAGCACTCAATAGATTTTAGTTGTCGTTGTTGTTATTATTATTGACATGATTTGGGCAATACAGTTGTAAATGGAGATAGTACACTGCCAACTTTCCAGATTGTTGGGAAAATGAGATGAAGGAAGGTGAGATAATGTGCTTAGCACTCCGCCTGGCACACTGGCCACTTTCAAAACAATTTAATTCCCTTCCTTTGCCCATTTTTGGTTTGCCCCATTCATTTACTGCCAGGTAAACTAGAGCAACTCAGCAGAAGTTGCAAGGAGCCCTGCACCCCTCTATCCTCAAGCCTGCTGTGTCTTGGAAAAGCCTCTGAGACTGCTCACAGCCACTGAGTTAGCTAGGGAGTTAGAAGTCCACAGCAAGTGTAGATCCACAACACATTGCATGGTTTCTCGAGCATGATCTCCCTGATTTTCCCGTTTTATCTCCCCTAAGAGCTCCACGAGGTAGCAGTTATCCCTGGATTTCCTGTCCAGTAGCCACTCTGCTCAGCTGTAGCAGTTTGAGGGTCCTGAGCTTTGGTAAAATGCCCCTGCCAAGGAAAACTGCATCTCTTGGATACCAAACCCCAACAGAGCCATTGAACTCCACCAGAAGCCGTGAGGTTCTCAGTTGAAAGCACAAGTCAGAAGGCATTTCTTCAAGGTGGGCAGATTTGCCCACTAAGAACTCGTACCTGCGAGATGCGGCTTCAGCACCATGGCATTGAGAACCCAATAATAACACCCCTAACCTGAAGTTAAAGGCTTAGGCTTTTGGGTCCTCGAATTCTTGGCCAACTCTTCAAAAGATCAAGAGACTCTGAGCTCAGCTGAGCAAATATAAAGTAACTTTTCATGGGAATCCCAGGAAGAATGGAGCACCTGCCATGTGCCAAGCCGCCACCATCCACTATTTCAGTTTGTCCTCTCAGCAATGCCTGCATCCAGTTTTACAATTCTCACTGTGCCCTAGAAAAACTAACCAGTTAGCTCCTGGGCACACATCAAGTGGAAGAGTCATGTGTTAAACAATAATGGTTTTATCACACCCCCAAGCCAACAATGGCAGCTTTAGAAGCTACTTGTTTGGGCTTCGGCATAGCTAGGAACATGTAGAGAGGGGAAATTGAATTCTTTCTGGTTTTTGATTGTCCATTTAAATGAATATTTACTGAGCCCTTTCTATGCAGGTGCCATGCTGGGTGCTGCAGAGCCAGTGCTGAGCCAGAGGACAAGGTCACTGCTCTCACAGCGCCCATGGCGTGCAGAGGTAACAAGCGTATAAATTAGCAATTACACTGCTGTGCTGTGCAAGCAAGTGCAGGGCAGCTGACCCAACCCTGGTCATCGAGGAGGTCCCTAAGGAAGTAGCAAGGACAGTGAGTTCCAACAGGTGTTAGCCAGCCAGGGCCAGGAGGCAGACGAACCTGATGTGGGTCCCCAGCAGGTCAGCGTCCAATAGAACAAGCTCTGAGCACCTTGAGGTCCAAATCGCCACGGTCCATCTGTTCACCATTCAGTCCCTGTTCCATGCCCTCCAACTCCCCCCAGAACACACACACTTTCTAAGCCCCTGTTCGGCAGCTTCCTTGAGTATTCCAAACTGAATCTGAACCCTGCAATTCAGAAGAGGTGAAGATACCACAAGAACAGAGAACAAAAGAAATGCTTAAGACAGAAAAACATTTTTATCAGCCTGCTTGAAATGTAGTTTGTTCTCTCCAATATGTTGAAAACATTGAAAAGCCTTTCCAAATATCTCAAACATCTGCTGAGTGAGCCAAACGCCTCCTCCGTTTGCTCCACCCACAATCTCTGCATCCATCGTGCCTCATATTAAGTAACGTTCAATTACAACCTGTATAATTTTGCACCACGCTCCTCAATTAAAGCCCGTGCTGGAGAAGTCCTCTTCCCACCGTCTCCTGGGTGTGCATGGTGATGCCAATGAAATGTACATGTACAATAATTAAATTTGGCATAATTACTTTTCCAAATGATCACTGACGCTCCATTGTTCCAAAAGGATTAATTCTCAGAGCCTTCCAAATGCAATCTGGAAGTTTCTGGATCTAAATGAGATTTCAAAGAATGTAATTTATAATAACCATAATCCCTAACGCACACTTTAATATATCCTTTCTTTGTTACAGTCATTTGCTGGTAAAATCTAGCTGAATTAGAATTCTCTTGGGGTGACGAGCTACCTGTCTGGAGGTGCCAGCTGGGCTGTCACAGACATTCCACCGTGGAGCTGGAACATGCGAGAGTCACTTCCTGATCAGCTCCAATCTGGGAACTGTGCCTCACCTGGCATCCTCCTTTCTGGCTAAGCCCTGCACTGCTCCATGTACCAGGGAAAGAGGAAATGAACTGCTTGCTCCCTACCTGCTGACCTGAAAAGGGACTGGGGCTTTGACATTGTGAGACACCAGGACAGAGGCAGGGCAGTGGGGAAGAGAAGAGAACCCCCCCTTCCTGATGCTGTAAAAATGCGCCGCCTGCCAGCTTGGAGGATAGGGGAGAAGTGAGCGCCTGCTATGAGCAAGGTGACTTGCCAGGTGCCTGATAGACATTAGCTCACTGATTAAGCAGAGTCACCCCAGGAGATAGATGGGAGGCCCCTGAGCAGCCTCAGGGTGAAACGGGGCACACTGAATGGGGAGGGACACGCTTGTAGCCCTGGCTTGGGCGAGGCAAACGCATTTCATGTAACCAAAATATCCTGAATTAAAAAAAAAAAAAAAAAGCTGGCCCACAGTCACACACGCAGCAGGGAAAGGACTTGCAGCTGTCTGCATAGGACTACAGACCCCACGCTCTTTCTGGAAGGAGGAAATCAACGCAGGGCACAGCTTCTGGGGAGAGGTGGTGGGAGGACAGCAAGCAGGCAAGGGCCTCCTGTGGCCAGAGCGAGCGTGCTGCCCTCCCTTGGAAATGGGGACTTGACTTCCACGAGGACAGGCGGGGCAGGCTGCCCGTGACCCCGAGCCAGCTGCACACCCTGCAGCCCTCAGCGTGTTTCCTCTGTGTTCCCACCTGCCGTGTTCTCTGCATTCTGCTCCTTGGAGGAAAGGGAGTTACAGCCACCTGCCGGAGGATGCCCACTGAGCAAACAGGCCTCAGCTACATTTTCTCTCATGAAGAGCACATGCTACCGTCAACCTTCGTGAGGCTGTGGGAGGGAAGGACGGCGGGACCCATTTACCCTCCCTCTCGAAGCCACCAGTGCCACTGGCACACTGATGTCTGACTCTGCAATTTCTCATCACACCCTGACAATACACCCCTAGCCCCCTTCTGATTTACAAAATGCAACTGCATCTCACAAAATGTTTTCCAAATCGCAAGCCAGTTTCTCACAACAGTACCAATTTACCCAGCTTAGAAAACTGCAAGTGACAAAACATCACCTGTGGACATCACCAACATGACTCTCACTTATAACACACGTCTTTACCTTATTCGCTAGAAATGCACGGCACAGTGGCATTCACATGGGGATGTGGGTATTCCTGCTATTTTGAACAGCATCCTCTGCATTCGTTATAACCTTTAGTATTTAGACAAATTTGGATATGTATAACATTTATTAACTGTAACGTTAGCTCTGACATTTCAGCTTAATCAGTGTTGCTACAGACAAGTAAAGTAATTCTCCTGTACTCATACATAAACGGTATTATCTTTTCATTTCCAAAAGGTAGCATTTTGCGATCTAAGACACTCAGGGAATAATTTCGTCTCTGTGTGGGGAGGCACATGAGACAAGTCCAGCCCGGTCTCTGGGAGACCACATTTAAAGATTAAATAATACAGAAATTACAGATGAGGCCATAGAGAAAGAACGCTCTGGAGACTGCTGGATGTCTCAACATTAGTTCTTAATAAAAGTTAAATAGACGTGTTTTGTGCTGTAGAAATCCAGTTTGTTCAGGGACAGGACAATGAGCCTCTGAGACGGTGAGTCTTTCCATGAAGGGTGACGGGAGGTGAACAGGATGCTCGACAAATCCTTCCAGGCCAAGGCGCAGCCATGTTTCCTAATCAGAGAGACCCAGTTTCGTTCTATGCTGCTGAGCACTGTCCCGCAAAGTGATGGTTCTACAACGGCAGCACAGAGTCGCCCTGGTGAGGGCATTTTAGTAGGGGCCCATCTGGCGAATGAACCCACCGCAGGGCCCCAGGAGTACATGTGGGGCCTTTGTACAGTCCTGCATGGCACTTTTTGGCAGCATTTGCAAGCCCTCAGTGAGATCCCACGGGGACAGAGAGAGCAAGTCCAGGGTGAATGAGGCTTCCATGGTCCCTGTAAGAGCCAGCCTTCTGGGTGTGGGCAAAACCAGCCACCTGGGCTGCTGCAGGTGATCCCCAAGCCCCACAGGGTCCAGCACAAAGCAAGGACCAGGAGATGATTGTTAAACAGCGGCAGATGAATGTCCAGCATGTGCTGAGGAGCTGTCCAACCCCTCAGAAACATCTGTGGGCTTTATTCCGGAATCTAAGTTGGTAAACTTGTGGCCTCAAGTTCACCCTCCTCTATGCTAAGTTAGCACCTTTGCGACACTCTCAAAAAACAGGTGTTTTTGAAGCCACAGTTTGCTCTCCTTGTAGCTTGCACTCCTGGGTAATGTTGCACACCAGCCACGGCGCAGACCCAGGTACAATTCAAGGAAAAGAGAAGGGGGAAACTGAAAACAAAATTCAGGGTCACTTAATTCAAAATTCTGCTTGTCCAAAAATATGAAGGGTCATCAGACTATACAGCATAAATGCAGGAGGGATTTTTCTTTGCAGGAGGACAAAGCACACGGTTAGATGGTCTCTTTGAGGATTCCCACTGCATCTTTATACCCGGTATTTATACAGAATTTAGAATGTTCCTGATACTGAAAATGGCAAATGATGTATATCTCATTTAATCCTCAAAACCACCCCATAACTTTGTGTTACTAATATGTCAGTTTCCAAGCAGATGAAACTGAGGCTCATAGAAGTTGAACAACTAGCCCACAGTCACACAGCAAGAAAATAGCTCAAATAGGTCCTGATGTCCTGCCTCTAAACCCCAAGTGTCAAGCTTCTCAGAATGCATGGGAGTGAGCATGGCCACCATTAAAGAGCTCTGCAACCAGAGTGAGATCTAACTAAAGGGGATGAGTTAGGCCTCATCTGTTGCTCTGGCCCTGCCAGTTGCTAGGAAAGGGCCCTAGCAGTATGTTCCCAGGTGTCTTCAGTTTTGTAAAATTTGCAAAAGCAAGATACAGTTTGAGCACCTCTAATCGGAAAATTCAAAGTCCAAAACACTCCAAAATCTGAAACTTTTTGAGTACTGACGTGACGCCACAAGCAGAAAATTCCACACCTGACCTCGTGATGACATCGAAACTTTGTTTTTGTATCAGATTATTAAAATATTGTGTAAAATTACCTTCAATCTATGTGTATAAGGTGTATATGAAATATAAATGAATTATATGTTTAGACTTGGGTTCCATCCCCAAGGTATTTCATTTCGTATATGCAAATATTCCAAAATCAGGAAAAATCCCAAATCCAAAACACTTCTGGTCCCAGGCATTTCAGATAAGGGATTATCAACCTATACTTAATTAAACACAATTAAGACTACTCTTCCACCTACATTCCCTTTAGTCACATTTTCATGTTTACCGCTTTTGTAGCAGTTGTTAGAAATTTTAGGAAGTTGAGTTTTGAATATGTTTGGTTTCACTTTAGTAGGATATATTCCCATGATCTAACGTCAGTTCTGTGCATAGATGGCTAATTGCTGGCTGCCCCAGGGTGGAAATCCAGGAATTATTTAACCACTCCGTGTGCTGACTCACCTGTCCTCACACCACAGAGGTGCACAGGTGAGACAGCGTCACGGCAATACATGTGCCGCAGTGCTGGCATCAGAAGTATGTGAGAGCGGAGGAGAAACCAGGTGTCAAACAAACAAAGTTGGAAGCTAGCCGTGGAAAAATCCTGCAAATCTTCCAACTCATGTATCCAAAAGAAACTTGGAAAGGTTTTCTTAAATTTGACAACACTTTTAAATTCACAACACATTAACAATGACGAGAAGCTACATAAAACTTTTCTAAACTATTAATAAAAAAAACTTTCAATCAGCCATACCCGAGGAAAGATGTAGCAATCTTTTCATTCTCTCTACAGAACATTAAATTCAAAAGGACTGTCATACGAAGGGAGGGTTAAAGAGTAGCCCAAAAATGTAGGGGGAAAAGTATTATAGAGCTGTGTGCAAAGCAGTTTTTTTTTTTTATATATCTGTCAGCTTTTTCATGTTTTTAATGATTTTTTTTACTATAATTTGTTTTCCCACTATTCACTTTAATACCTGAGTTTACATTCATAATTTTATGTTTTACCTTAAAAAAAAAATCTCTGAAATTGTGTATGAACTTCATGAAAATCTGGATTCACCCTTGCCTGTGAGGCTGCCTGGGCAGGAAGGACCTTGTCCTCCACACGGTAAGGACATTATCTATGCCCATCCTGTTTCCTGTAGTAAAATCCACATCTGTGATTGTCAAATCCCAATGAGGTCTAGAATTTCTCTGTACTGAGCATTTGAACCTTTGGCAGAACTGCTCCCCAGAACTCTGTGTCAGGACAAGCAGGGCTTCTCACATGCAGTTTTTGACCTATAAAGGTCACAAGTAACATTTCCCTTTTTGCTTTGCCTGGTAGGAATGTAGAGCCGAATTTGTGAGCAATGTAGCCATTGCACAAAGTCACGTAATTTCCACTTCTATGAGCCTGTCCTCCTCTCACACCGTCAACGCCCCCACCAGCTTTATTAATTTCTTGTCCTTCATTATCTAGGCTCCAATTCCACCAGTTATTTTTTCTGATTCTTTTTTGGTTTTGTTAGCTGACTCAAATTTTTTATTGAATAAGAGTCATTAAAAATGCAAATAAGTTAAATAGCATATCTAATACACAATGAGCATGCATATATTTATAATGGGAAAAAGAACTTTATGTAGAAATGCATAAATAGAGAAAAAGGACCCAAAAGTCCTGAGTCATTTTCACTTTGCTGGAGCTTTTAGCTTCTTGTTAATCACTCCATCTGCAGGAGTTGTTGGGTGGGGAAGATGGAAAAGGGGCAAGGTGGAATTCAAGGGGAAGGAGTGGACATTTCTTCAGTTGTCTTTTCATATGCTTGACAGCTGGCAATTGCTTCTGGCTCTATGCACTCACTTCCCAAATGTGACCCTTATACCACCGTTGGTATTTCTGTAGGCTGGCAGCACCCATCCTGTCCTGATGCAGAATCCTTTGGTGGAAATTGCAAAGCATGAGATACCTGTTGAGAGCTCTTTACTTGCAAATGGCTATGGGTGGTGCTGTAGCTGTAGTGACTATGAAGGCACATCAGACACATCAAGTTTTTACATTGCTGTTTGCAAAAACAGAATCCTGTTGGCAAGGGAAGCTAACCACAAAAGCTTGGAAAGCAGAGCGGCAAAGTTAAGAGATGCATAGTGATCTCAAACAGAACAGGAAATGCAACAGTAGGGGCTGCCATGAAAAGTTTTACTACCTTCCCAGGAAATCCCAGGCTAAAATCCATTCAGATGAAATAAAACCTAAGAATGTTTTCCTGGGCCAACTCCTAAGGAAGTGTGGAATATATAAAGTATTCAATAACTGGTTCTGGGGGAACTGGGTGGCCATCTAGAAAAGATATTAAGTGGGATCCATTTTTCACATAAGGCACACAATCCACCAGGATGGATTGCAAAAGTTTCAAGAATTTAAATGCATCAAATTGAAACCATAAAAATACTAGAAGATAACCTGGAAAAATTATTTAAAATTTAGGGTCCATAAAGGAAAAAAAAAAATAATTGGACTACATAAAAACCTTCCATGTGGTAAAAAATAATAAAAATGATCATAAGAAGAAGAAAAGTCAAAAGACCAACAATATTCTGAGGAAAATATTGGCAATGTACAACACAAAGGGTAATCTCCTTGACGTATAAAACTCCTACAAATCAATGAGAAAGAGATCAACAATCTAATTTTTAACATGGAAAAATTATATGACTACCAGTTAACAGGAAAGGAAAAATGACTCTAAAATATTTGAAAAGATACATGGCCTCACACAGGATAAGAAAAATCCAATTTTCAATCATACCGTGTTACCATTTTTCACCTGTCGGGTTAGCAAAAATCCCAACGTTTGGTAAAACACTGTGTTAATAAGATTGTAGGGAAACTGGTACTCCCATGCATTGCTGAGCAATACAGAGGGCAACTCAGCAATATTTAGCAAAATCACATGCACGCGCGCGCGCGCACACACACACACACACACACACACATCCTTTCAACCAGCAATTCTATTTGCAGGTGTTTATCTTAAAGTCATTCTCACATACTTGTGAACTAATATATGGTCAAAGTTATTCATTCAATAATGTTTTTAATAGCAGAAGGTTGCAAACAGCTGAAATGTCCATCGACTGGGTACTGGTAAAACAAATCATGCCCCATTCACTCAAGGGAAAGGATTATACCTGTAGACGAGCAGACAAAAAACCTGTAGTACTGTACCTGTAAAAAAAGGACCAATTCTTTTTGAACTAATACAAAAATAACCACAAGAATATTGGTGAAATAGGAAAGTTAAGGAATATATATTCCGATTTATTTATGTGTGGTTTAAAGAACGGTACATGAGAAACTTACCACCTTAGGGTTTCTGTCTACTCAGACAGGGAGGAAGTGAGAACTAAATACAGAGGAGTTACTCTATTTGTGGGAGGGAGCAGAATTTTCACTATGTAATACTTTTTAAAAATTTTTTGAACCATGTGAATGTATTACACAATCAAATAATTTAAAAACTAAAACAATTTTAACCTGATGAATTTTTTCACATAATATTTGCCCGAGATCCGAAAAACACATGATCACAGCAAAGTCAAATGTTCTCTGTTGGTGGTCTCCTTAGTGTGGTGTTCTAGTTAGACACCACGCACAGGAGACAGCTTTGTATCCCGGCCTCAGCACTGACCAACTCCACGCTCCTAGCCACATCGCCAACCCGCCTTGGCCCTGCATGTTGAAGGAGATGGTATGTAAGGTCTCTGCTGCTCTGAGATTTAGGAAGCAGCCCTTGATGTCAGAGGCCCAAAAATAAGCACTACACATATGCGAGATGAAATAAAAATTAATCTTCAAAGCAACCCTGTTTCACAAGTGAGAAGAGCAAGGCTCAGATCAATTTCATGATTTCCACAACAAAGACATGGAACAGACAATTGACAGAAGATAAAATATAAAAGGTTTCTAGATAAATAAAAACTCTTCCTCCCTCCCTCCACGAACAACAGAAATAGAAACACACGTGTACGAGGCACTGCCGGGGTCCTGCTGGGGCAGGGCTGAGGCCACCTCTGCAGAGAGCAGGCATGGGGTGGAGTGGCCCGTGCAGAACCCTCCACGCAGCACCGAGTGGCTGTGGGGGGCAGGAGGGGAGGCTGCTGCTTGCAAGCCAGACCCCGAGATGGAGAGCTCCACCAAGCCCACTGACCACAGCCCCAACTTGGGTTGTCACGCCTGGATCCTCCAATGGCAACAAATAAATACTACGGGGGATCCAAGTGCCCAGCATCCCCTCCCAGGGCAGAGGAGGTCATCCTGCAAGAGGGATGGATCTCTGAACGTAGTAAGGAGAGGCACGGATGAAGTTGACGGCCACATTCCAGCATGGTCCTCACATCTCTGCAGTGTCCCCCAAGTCCACTTGTCGCTGCGTGGCCTGCTCACTAGCCAAGAGTTCTAGGGACGGAGGGAGGAGGAAGGCACACTGCAGTGAGATTCCAGCAAGAGAAGTACATTTGTTAGCCTTAGGTAAAATAGGTTGTGGTATCGGGAGCTAAAATCATTATCTGGATAGAAACAAACAACACAGCCTGAGCAAGAGCGAGACCCTGTCTCTACAAAACAATAGAAAAATTAGCCGAGCAGGGTGGTGCACATCTGTAGCCCCAGCTACTCGGGAGGCTGAGGCAGGAGGATCGTTTGAGCCCAGGAGTTTGAGGTTGCTGTGAGCTATGAGGACGCCGCTGCACTCTATCTAGGGTAACAGAGTAAGACCATGTCTTAAAAAAACACAAACCAACCTTGACAGCCTAGATCAATAAAATTCACCATTTTCCACTGTAACAAGGAAGGGGCTAGTGCCATCACGAAGCTCCACCTCCCTCCTTCTCCCCTTCATATGATTACAGCTGGGCACTGTCTCCTCTGGCCTGCCAACCCCGCCCTCTCCCCTAATATGTGGGCCTCTAAACCAGGGAGATGGAGACGCTCCCAGCATCCGCAGGGGGGCAGAGGCCAGCTCCCAACAGAAACTCGCAGCTGTTCTCTGTCCTAGGCCCTCCTCCCTCCCAGCTGGCCTGCAATCCTGCCACCAGCGCTTTCCCCACCTCCAACCTCCTGTTTACTGGACAAATCCATCCACACCTGGGAGGAGCCCACACGGCTCCTGTCACAGCGGGTCCCAGCTCTGCTGAACTTTGGAATCCCCCAGAAGACTTTCCAGTAGTCTGATGCCCAGCTCCCACCCACAGGCTTATGATGTCAGTGGGTTGGGTAGGACCTGGGCATTGGGATTTCTAAGAGTTTCCAGGTGATTCTAATGTACAGCAAGGACTGGGGGCCTACGTCTTACTGCTGTCTCATTCTGTTTCTTTGAAGTTCTTATTATCTGTCTCCATGGAAATTATATTCTAATGGAGGAGGCAGCCACGATGTGTACAGCGGCAAATACCCAACTTTACTTGCCTCTCCTCTACTAAAGAGACTTCTCAACTGGCCATAGCTCAGGATTGGAGGATATACTGACCCTGGGACTCTCCCAGTTTCAGCACTGAAAGTCCCACCTAGTGGGAAATCCCTCAGTCCCAGGCAAACCAGTAGTGTTGGTCACCATAGCTTAGGATATCAGGTCACTCAGCAGTGGCAGGCAGACACCTAGCAATCATTGGACACCTTTGTGTGCGGAAGCTTGGCCCTAATTGAAACCATGGGGAACATATTGAGGAAAGAACGAATCCATGCCCCAGACACATTTCTGTGCAGTGTCCATCATCTCATGGCTCATTCATTTAACCAATGGTTCTGTTGTCCTCGGGATCTCCAGGAAGAGGTCGTGCCCTGCGTGGAATTCAAGGGAAGAGTCAAGATGGGATTCGGCTGTCACGGAGGAGGAAAGGGGTTCTGAGGAACACACACAGGGAGCTCCTGCTCTGGTGGGGCCCTGGAGGTGTCGGGGCAGCCATGGGGGTTCAGGCTCCTGGGATGAGCCCACGCCTGGCACACTGTGAGGCAGGAGGGAATTCCAGTGAGTGCCGTGGCAGGGAGCAGGGCTGCGACAAGGTGAGGAGAAGGTGGCTCAGGCAGGTAAGAGGCCAGGGCGGGGGATGGCAGTGAATGACACCTGGCAATGTCACTCCAGGGCCAGGTTGGTAGGAACCATGTAGTATTCATATTTTATATTTATATATATATATATATATACACACACACACACATATACATATATATATATAGCTTCTCTTTCCTGCTCATCATCGTAGGTCCTCAGGATACTGTGATGAGCAAAAAGATGTAGTTCCTAACCTCAGAAAAGCTCAATTGCTAGTGTATGGGGGGTCGGGGTCGGGGCATAAGAAACAACTTCAGGGCAACAGGTCAAGTATACCACGTGTGCTGTGCCAATGGTTTACATTTTAACTTACAGTCAATGGGAAACCAAGAATTCCCAGCAGGACAATGACCTCGGCAGGTGATTTAGAAAAACACCCAAGGTGGAGGTAAAGTAAATGCAAGGCCTCCAGAGCTGGGGCCTGACAGATGCTGATGGGGAAGAGCGTGGAACAAAGACAACATCTCCAGGAAATAGCAATATTAATATTTGGAGAAGGATGAAGAGGAGGAAGGCACCTACAAAGCCTCAGAGCAGCCAACCGCTTAAGCAGAGAATTGTTCTAGAAATGGTGTATGTTGTCATTTTTCAAAGTATCTTCAGTGGAATAAAATACCTTTATTTCTTCCTGCTGTTCACCTCGCCAGTTGCTGTTGGGGAAGAGTGGGGAAGGGGACCGTGCGGCGAGCTCCAGCCCGGGAAGGCCCGTCTCATTTGCTGGCATTTCTTGCTCTACAGAGGCCTCCAGGCAAAGCGCATGAAACACATCAAATGGAAACAAGACTCAATTTCTGTTCCCCTGCTTCACTCTATTGGAAAAATCCAAAACCTGCCTTGGGAGAGTGAAATCCCCATAGCTCAGTAACCGGGGGGCCTTCTCAGTTCTCCTGCCGGGGCTCCCTCCCTGCCGGGCGGCTCAGCCGACCGACGCTCCCTGAGCACCCGCTGCTGCCGTGCAGGCCCCCGTGCTCCCAGCACACGCCACTGCTCCCAGACGTTTCAGAAGGACGGAGACCGAGAGAACGATAAACTCCTTTGCAAATCAGAAAGGACAGGCTCAACTGCTCCTCTCCCTGCCCAGCCTTGGCTTTTCTGTTTTAATCAAAATCTGTTGAATACCAGAAAGACAGGACAGCGTTTGACAGCGTTATCCACGCTATAAGCAGAAATGTGACGAGGTTGATTACATCGTCTAAAGAGGTCCTAACTGCCCCCTCCAGGCATGTTCTCCTATCAGTGTGCCCCTGAGTGAGCCGTCAGCAATTCCTCCTAATCTCACACGGCAGGCACTGGCAGCACGGCCACGCAGACGCAAGGGTGGACGGGGAAAGGGAAGTTAGACGTGGAAGTGGTGGGCGGCTTACATGACAGCACCATGTTCAGGGAGGTGGTCCTTTGCATGGGGGCGCAGTTGGCTTTGCACACTAGTGGGGTCTGTGGGCTGACGGAAAGATGCCTGCTGGGGAACGGGAATGGGTGACGTCTGGGGCAGGTGCAGCCCTGTGCAGATTCGCCATCCCATCTGCTCTCCAGGCACTGGCCCGGGTCGTGTGCTCCCCCACCGCCCAGGCTGTGCCAGGGCAAGACTGGAGGAAACAGAAGGAGCGAAGCAGCTCCACCTCATGTCACGCTCAGGCCTGGGAGGACGTCTTGGGCCCCTTGTCTACACCCAGCCCCAGGGCCTCAGAGCCACTTGCCAAACAGGAAAGGAGGGTCCATCCACTCAGCACCCTGCTTCAGTGAGCACAGCAGCCCACATGGACCAGCGCCACGGCCACCAGCAGCTGGGATTCTGCAACATGCCCAGCCTCAACTGCCACCAGATGTCCACACAGCCACAAACCCAGGCCTGCTTAGAGGAGGTTGAGGAGGAAGAGAGACTGGAGTGGGGAGAACCAATGTGATCCAGTGTTACAGAGAGCCTGGTGTCTCATCCTGTGCCACTGGGTGAAAGTCCTGTTTCTCCCAATTACTAGTCATGTGACCTGGAGCACACATTACATGACCTAAATAGGCCTCGGTTCCTCCATCAGTAAAATGCGGACAGTAACCCCCCAATGGGGCAGTCGCCAGCACTAAGCGTCAATGTGCAGGAAGTGCCTGGCACACGGCAGACCTGATGCGAGATCGGATACATCAGTGGCACCCACCAGCCAACTCTGTGAACATCCAGTCTGGAGGCGGACAGTGAGGGTCAGATCCTGTCTCCATCCTGCCAAGCTGTGCAGCCCTGGGGACCTACACCTCCCTTTCGTGTGGAGGCCAATATCGGTCTAAATAATGGAAGCCAAGTTCACAGTCACAGTGGTATTATGAGTATTAAATTAGTTATTCAATATAAGGTAGCTCAAAGAATTCCTGGCACACAGTAAGTGTAAGTGCCTTATAAATATTTCTTGCTATCATGATTTCCAGGAAACCAGGGACCCTGCTTGGCCCAGCAGGTGGTTCCATGGCGGACACAGCACGCCTGCAAACTCAGTCGGCAAAGGAGGTCAAGCAGCCGCCCACTTCGGGAGCTCATTTACTGGAGTGAGTGATTCTCTGTATCACAGAAGTTTCCTCCAATCTTTGCAGAGTTTTGGGGGCCTCGTCTGGGCTCTCCATCCAGAAGGAAAAATGAAAAAGTAGGTGCTTGTAGAATTAAGAGCCGGCATTTGAATCTGCTCTCAGATTGAGTGTAAAGGTAGCAGAACCCAATTTTAAAAAATCAATATCGAATCAAGGATAATTTTTCCTCTGCTCAAAAGAAATAAAAGATAATTCCCCGGGACTCCTGAGTCATACTATCATTTGGGGAAGAATATTTCCCTTCAAATACTGAGACTCTGTAGGCTCCCACTACACTGCATAAGCACTATTAGCATCACCAGAAATTAATCCTTTGTTCTTTCTTGGTTTTTATAGTGTGTCTCTGACAAATTAATCATCTTAACTTTTGCAAAATATGCCATTATTGATCACATAAGCTGCAATATGGCAGTGCTTGGTCAGTTGCAAACATGTAGTTCAGATGATAAAATCCTGTCTGATGCTGGATAGTAGTTAATAGCTGGGTTTCATGGGTACAAACTCTCCAACCAGACGGTTCAGCTCAGGAAATGCTAACTCATTCCTTCAAGTATCTTGAGTAAAACTTGTGTTTAATGAACACCTACTACATGCCTGACCTTGTTTTGGCTACTTTACACAAAGGATCATGTGTATAAGCCCATGACATAAATATCAATGTCTCCATTCTCCAATTCTCCAGCAGAGAAATAGAGATTTATGACACATTTAAAAAAAAAAAAAAAAAACAAAACAAAACCCTAGTTCAAGATCACACAGTCAGTAACTGACTGGGCCTAGATTAGTACCCAGAAATGTCTGGTCTTAGAAGCCATGATCTTAATCACTTGCCCCTGAGGGACTTTAATGGTTATTTAGGAAGTCAGGAATTCTCAATAGTTTAACACTGGCTTGACCTATTTTTTGTTAGTCTTTTGTGTCAAAATTAATCTTCCTAAAGGCATAACTTAAAAGTTTAATTATGATACATCCAAATTAATGTTCTCATAAGAATTTTGTAACATTCCTAAGTGGAAAAGCCAGTCAGGTCTAGGAGCCATACAGTTAGCACAAAATGACAATGACAGCCACGATACTAATTACACCACTTAACAATTTAACCCTTGGACCAGAAATGTGTGCACGCACATACACACACACATTCACAGGTGGTAGTCTGAGTCTACACCATAACATCACGCCAAGGCAGTGCTTGAAATGTTGACGATCAATGCTTTCCACAAGATCTCTGAGGGATGGGCAGTATTATTGTCTATTGACAGCTTGAAAACAGAATTTCTTCATTCATTCAACAAATGTTTATTGAGCATGTCAGGACCTGTTCTAAACCTTGGGGACCCAGCAATAATCAAAACAAGCAACGATTGCTGCTCTCCTGTACGCTACAGTCTAGTGGAGGGAGACCCATACAGATGTTATGTGGGAAGAGCGATGGGGCGTGTTAGAGGGTTGAAATTTTAGCTAAAGTAGACAAAAAAGCCTCACTGAACAGGTGATATTTGAGCAGAAACCTGACAGATTTGAGACAGTAAGCCAAGTGAATATCAGGAGAAGAGCATTGCAGGCTTAGGGAACAGCAAGTGCAAAGGCCCTGAGGTAGGAGCATACCTGGTGGCCATAAGGAGCAGCAGGAAAGACAGTGCAGCTGCAGTGGAGTCGGGGGGTCATGGGCAACTAGGTCATATTGGCCTCAGGGGCTTCTAGAAAAGGTTTCCGTACAAGTCAATATATGCGTGTGTCTAAACCTTCTTCCGGGAGGGATTTGGGGCAGTTGACCAAGTTAATTGCAATAAAAGGGCATCCATTGACACAGGATCAAAAGAAGACATAAGATAAATAAGGGCAGCAATAAACGTGAGCCAGAGGCTCACCAGGAATGCCTACAGAGATGACCTCCACATCTCCAGCAGGCGGGCCTCACCTCTCCTCCCAGCTTCCTAAGAGTCAGAACCTGCAGGAACAGGGAAACCCTGTTAGTTACCAAATTCACTGTACCTAGAAGATACGTGACAACAAATCACTCTGGGGAACTGCAACTGTTTTCGGCATTGTAATCAAAAACTGTCTCTTGGGGGACTGTAAACCCAGTCTCTAAAACAGAGTGGACACCAACGTCACTAGCAGCATCTTTGCAATGAATGCAGCAAGAAGCTTCCCAGACCCTGTTTCTTATGTGGCAAAGTGCAAGTCACTCAAACCAGTCCTGCCAAAGGTACAAGAAGGGCTGGGCATGTGAGGGTGTCAGACAGGTAGACTGACTATAAAAAACGTCTCTTCAGGAACACTCTTACAGTGCTGGTGGGACTGCAAATTAGTGCAACCTCTGTGGAAAAGAATTTGGAGATACCTCAAAGAGCTAAAAATAGAAATACCATTCGATCCAGCAATAGCACTATTAGGCATCTACCCAAAAGAGCACAAAACATTCTATGATAAAGACATCTGCACCCGAATGTTTATGGCAGCACAATTCACTGTTGCAAGGATGGGGAAACAACCCAAGTGCCCGTCAATCCATGAGAGGATTATTAAAATTTGGTATATGTTTACAATGGAATATTACTCAATCATAAGAAACGACAGTGATCTAGCACCTCTTACACTTTCCTGGATTAAACTCAAGCCTATTATCCAAAGTGAGGCACCACAAGAGCGGAAGAATGGGCTCCACTTGTACTCGCCATCAAATTGGTACTAACTGATCAACACTAGGGTGATCACATGGCAGAAATACTCTCCAGGGTTTAGGCGGATGGGGCGGGGTGGTAAATCCACAACTAAAGGACACGGGGAGCATTGTGGGGGGAAGGGCATGCCTTTAACCCGCACTTGGGTGAGGCAAAGACATAAAGTGTAACCATAATGTTTGTACCCTCACAAAACCCTGAAATGAAAAAAAAAAATGTCTCTAATATCAAGAAGAGAGGTGAGGCTTCTTATTCTTCATGTATCCTGACTGAATGAAGTTCTTACAGCTTACTTATGGGCAGAAAGCCTGACAGCAAGCTCAGGACTGGCCTGGCACTGCCCAAAAACTGCTGGGATATAGCTCTCGTGGTTGCTGGGTGAACAGCAACCTCTGCGTCCTAGCAGGAAATAGAGCCAGGGTGGAGATGACACACTTTTGCAGAAACCAAGGGTCCTGCGGGGAACACATCCCATTTGTGTCATGAGGTGAGCTGAGGATTGCTACCAGTGGGGACAGGGGTCACCTCAGAAAACGGCCGTAAATCTGCTTCTGTGCACTAACAAATGAGAAATCAGGAACTGGCCCAACACTCTCTTCCAGCACAGCCAGAATTGTTTTACTCTGAAAACATATAAAGCCATTGCCACCCGACACTTGAGACAAAACAAAACCTCCCAAGACACCCAGAGAAGAGCAGCCTTTGAGAGAAGGCTGGCCACTCCCAGGATGCCACATGTCATGCAGGGGTTAGTGGCCAGTACAGGGTCGAAAGATGCCCCTGGCATCAGGGACAGGCCCAGGGCCTTTTAAGACCAAGAGCATGTGATGTTCAATGTCTGTGTGGTTTCTGAGGTGGGGTTGCCATGTAACTGCTCTCTATTATGTGTCAAACTTCCAGTAAAATCTGTTCCTGATGAAAAAGGACCTGGGAAATATCTAACAAAGAGAATAACATAAATTTTAAGAAAGTTGAAATGTGGACCTTCTCATGGAAGAATTATTTTGGGGAGTTTATTGCCTAACCCGGAAACTTTCAGCTCATGATGTTAAAAGCAAGTCAGATATATAACACATTAGAGCATTTTTACTCTCATGTCAATAGCAGTGTGCATGCGCATCTATTAATATTTGCATGCGTGTATCACAAGCTCTGACTATATAACTGACCCACAAGTCCATACACATACATGCCCACTTCACAGCGCCCATCTCAGATGTGTCCCTGTAGGCCAACGGGGAAGGATGAACCCCTAGAGAGAGGATCCAGGGCCATGGAGGACATGGGTCAGGGAAGTTTCTCCCAGAGAGCAGAACCACAGTCTGCCCAGGGAGCTTTGTCCACTGCCAGGGCAGAGGAGCTCACCGGGCCTCCCAGGAACTCTGCGTCACCCTGAATGAATGCTGCGCTCCTCCCGTCCTTCTCCACCCCCAGCAGGAGCATTTGCTGCATTTATCCTGTCAATTCTGGGACTGCGTCTGGGGTGGTTTTGTGGGGAGGGCTGCAGACAACCAGGGGTATCGGTTCCTGGTTTGAGCTGCCAGGTCATGGTACAGAGAAGAGCCCCCCTTAGGCTAATGGAGTCCAGAAGTTCTGGCC
>RJWJ010015262.1:0-36504 GCA_004363605.1 Indri indri | reverse complement strand
CAACCCTTAAAGCTTCTGTTTGACATGGTATATCATTTCCACTAACATATCACTGGCTAAAGCAAGTCACTTGGCCAATGGTTAGGGATACATAATCCTGTAACAGGGAATGGTAGTGAATACTTTAAACAATAATGCAATCTATTTTAATACCTATCACCAGGAGTAAAGAAAAGTATTCAGGCTATTCAAACTAATACTAAAATTAGTATTTATCTGGAGAAGGTTTACAATGTGCCAGACATGATTCTCATATTTATATGAATTAAAATATTTAATTTTCCTAACAAGAATTCAACAAAGATGTCTGCTACTAATAAAAACTGACCAACTAAGTATGGGTATTTGGAAATGAAGAAAAAATAAGCAAAACAAAGAAACCTATTAGAAGACATTTTAGAAACATTTCAAGCTCTCAAAACTTGGCTTTGATCTATTATATAGATAGCAAAAGCAGCTGCTCCTCGGACAAGAATTTGTTTATCCAGTTTATTTGAAATAGAAGCCAACCTATCAGTCTTAAATGTCCAAAGTATTTCTCAAATTTGGGTTGAGCTTCTTCCCAGCCAGGTGTAATATACACAGAACTCTTGTTAACCTTAAGAACTGCTTACTTATTAAAGATCTCTGCAAACTCAATTTCATACTGGCTTATCTAATGCTGAAAAAGGAAACAGAGAAAGTGAATAAAGCCAGAGATTGAAGCACAAAATAGGGCTCACGAAGAGGTCTCATACACTCAGTCCCCACCATAGTCATTAATTAACACCCTCCAGGGATTTACCACCCTAAAGACCTGTGTTTGAGGTAAACACAAGACCTAGTAAAAATTAAGAAATGATGATACAGGGCTAGGTGAGGTAAGTATACATGAATACATTTAAATAAATAACACCACTGCATCAAATATCCTGAGTCCTAAGTACTGCTATTTTGAAATACAGTGCCATTTTATCTGGCTCATAGATTAATATCCTAAATAGTTTAATTTACAAAGCAAAATCCTTAAGAAAGACAGGGAAAGTAAGGATAAATGTAGACAATTTAACCTGTTTTCTCCTCCCTCATGTTCAGTCCAGGGAAATGAGAAGCACATGGAAACTGAGAATCACTCTAGAGCACAAGCTCAAGTGATTAACTAGATCAGCTGAATCTCCTGCAATATTTAAATTTCTTTTCTCCCTCTTGTGTATGTTGTTGGGTTTTTGTTTTGCTTTTTGTTTACTGATATACTATAACTGAATTCATATAAGGTAATGTAGCAGCTCACTACATCCTTCCACTGATAGTTCTTTTCTTCTGTTCCCTACTCCCCTCCTTACCACATGCCTGTTTCCACTTCCCATATTTTACTCAAGTGATCTGAAATGTTGTATCATTGCAAATGTTTTTCTAAGTATTACAATAAAATAAATTTTAGATGTAGATTTCCTCATTAATTGATTGACTTTCCACTCAACCTTTTCAAATCCTATTTCTCTCAAATCATAATGGAAAAAGAGTGCTTAAGGGCCAGGCGAGGTGGCTCAAGCCTGTAATCCTAGCACACTGGGAGGCCAAGGCGGGAGGATCATTTGAGCTCAGGGGTTCGAGACCAGCCTGAGCAAGAGCGAGACCCCATCTCTACTAAAATAAAAAATAGAAAATTAGCCGGACAACTAAAAATATACAGAAAAAATTAGCCGGGCATGGTAGCACATGCCTGTAGTCCCAGCTACTCGGGAGGCTGAAGCAGAAGGATTGCTTGAGCCCAGGAGTTTGAGGTTGCTGTGAGCTAGGCTGAAGCAATGGCACTCTAGCCCCCGGGGCAACAGACTGAGACTCTGGCTCAAAAAAAAAGAGTGCTTAAGGATGAAAAGAAAGCAAATAATATGTAAGGCGGAGGGCCCATATATTTTCCTCAAATTGAGATGAACATTATAAGCTCTTCAGATTAAAAAAAAAAGTATAGAAAGCAAATAAATGTGTTAATTTGTATTTAAAAATCATTTTCCTTGTTTTGAGGTGTGAAAAAAAGATCATCTCATATGATTTAAAATTTTATTTTCAAATCTCTCACAACACACTCACAAGCAGAAACTCTAAAATTTGAAAATGTAGTAATAACTATCATTAGTTTCCTAAATCTAGTATCATCTTAACTTCAACTACTATAATTGCTGACAAAATGGCTGTGACTTAAACTTAGATATACAGCCATGTTTTAATTAGCCATGCACCAGTGGTCCCTTCAAATTTGTTTTCAGTTCTGGGGTTTTGGTGAGTACATTATTATTAGGGAATGCAAAATTAATCCCTATAATGTCTAGGGGGGAAAGAACTAATCTGGGTCACAGTTGTACTAGCCCTAAATTAACCACTGCAGTATTTTACCTTAGAGAAATACTTTGTATCTCTCTAGTTCCCCATATGTAGAACATGTAATTACAAACTTACCATTTACCTTTCCCCAACCTTAGCACCCTTATTTTTCAGTGAGTCTATACTATGTATATACTGCTCTATTATTGCATTTAAGCCTTTTCACAAGCCACTGACGCTACCCAGGACACCCTCTACTTTCCCACCCAATACCCACTATTTAAAACCTTAATAAAGCTCACCTTTAAAATTTTTATCTAATTAACTCATCCCAACTCTCTGCATTTCCTTTCTATTTAATACTAACTTACTTAGCATTCTATTAGACACTCATCAATTTTTAACCACCCACATTCCTCCCACCCCCTTCACATCTCTCCATCCAATCTTTCCATCTTTGTTCCAGTATGTGTGTGAATGTATAGTATTAATATTCTAAAAAATTTGGGAAAATTCGGAAAAACATGGAAATAAAGGATTAAGTAATACAGTCGAAAAAACTCATCACATAAATGCTTTAAGGCAAAACAATAGCAACAATCCCTGAATTACTGTAAGGCTTTAATAACATTGTGGATGGAAAGCCTCCCGGGATTACTCTCAGTCTTTCAAAAATTATCTTCCAGTACTACTAGCAGTGATATTATTACTAACACTGAATTCCAAACATGTTTTCTTCCAAGCAGACTGATGAATAAAACAATCTTTTGTTCAGATACTCACACAAAACCACTTAAAGACAAGGAAAAAAGATAGGGACTTAACTCTCCAGTAAAGACTGGCGTGGTGGGCTAACAGGTGATAAATGGAAGGATGCGGAAACCGGAGACAGAAATCATTAAGACTCCTCCCCTTCTCTGGGGGTCGGGTTCAGCTCACAGTTCCACCGGCAAGCACTCCCCACATCCCCTCTCCCTCCGTCACACGACAAAAGTTTCCAAGAAACCAGAGGTCCTCCTCCCCCTCCATGAATTGACACCCCGACTCGCCTGGCCAGCGCCCCTTCATCGCAGCCAGTCCCAGGCCTGCCCGCCCTCTCCTGAGGAAAGGGTCAGCAGAGGACGCTTTCCCCGAAGCCTCATCAGGGACTCAGCCAGCAGAGACTCTGCAAAAGTGGAGCGACCTGAGAAGGTTCAAGAAGCAGCCTGACAATTCTGTTACCTGGTCGGGACCCTGGAAACGGAAATAGCAGCTACAGCTTCTGCTCTTCTCCACCACAGAGCCTGCTTCAGCGCCCCTGACATTGAGACCGCCGCCATCTTGCTGCAGGCAAACACCAGGATGGGAAGACGGGTCGCCGCAAGGGACTAACTTCCTTCGTTTTCAAGCCAGTGCAACCGCAACGTATCAAAGTCCTGGCGGGGGTTGTTTTCTTTTAAATACTGGGGTTTAGGAAAGAGGTGAAAGATTTGGTTGAAAGAAGAAGGAAAATGGATGGGGAAAAAAATGCAGAAGTGTAATAGGTGTAAATGTTACCCCCATAAATTACAATCCTTGTTGTTTGTTAGGACCTGGTTATTTACAATGATAATGAAAAGACCAAAAGAAAATACTTGCAAATTTAAACACCTGCAATTCATAATTTTTCAAAGAACTCAGCCTGCTTGGGGATGAGCCTACTGGAAGAGCCAGAGGGCTCCTTGGATCCTTGAGAACCTAAAGTAGTACTTTTCCAAAGTGTTGCGAGATTCAGTTTGCGAGCCTTCAGGACAGGGCTGTATTCAGTTTGCTGTTCTTTAGTTGTAATAATCATATTTTCCAAACGAAAAATGTGGAGACATGGCCTGGCAAAGGATTATTTTTTGACGTTTGGATCTCTATGAAAAAAATCAATGGAACATAATATTTTATATCACCGTTTTCCTAGTAAATCCTGAATGTGTGCTTATAATCCATAGAATTAAGAATATTATTAATGCTCCTGCATATAAAACAAAAGTTATCTTCCAAGATAAGCGTTGGATACATATTGTGGGCTACTGGCCATAAAAAAAATGATTAACTATGAGTTATATAAAATAAAAAACATGTTAGTTTGTGGGTTTTGTTTTTAAAGAAATTTAAAGAGTTAGAACGTTCCTGCTTTTAAAATTAAGCACCTGAAAACATAACCTTAATTAAATGAATAGGATTAGCAGGAGGATGGGGAATGACTTAGTTCTGCATTATGGCCAATTAAAGGAAAACTCAATACATACAGGAAAGGGGGAAAGAAAAAGAGAAAAAAGTGACGTCCAGAGAAAGAGGAAAATGCACAGGATGAAGGCAGGCAAGTGAGAGATGCCTCAGAGGAAATTTTCTTCTAAACTTTTTATTTTGAAGTCATTATAGATTCACAGGAAGTTACAAAGATAGTACAGAGAAGTCTTGTGTACCTGTTCATCCAGTTTCTGCCCATTGATTATATATAAGTCTGTTGAAATATCAAAGCCAAGAAACTGACATTGATATAAAGTATTTGTATAGTCTTGTGTCATTCTACCATGTATGTCATTTCATGTAACCACCACCATAATCAAAATACAGAACTATTCTATCACCGCAAAGATCTCCCTGGTGCTACCACTCCATAGCAACACCTACTCTCCTAACCCCTACTTTGTTTCCTTTTTATAATTTTGACATTTTTAAAATGTTGTATAGATAGACTTGTGCAGTATGTGACTTTCTGAGATGGACTCCTTTTCACTTAGCATAATGCTCTTGAGATCCATCTCATTTGTTGCATGTATCAGTAGTTCATTCTTTTTTGTTGCTGAGTAATATTCCATGGTATGGATGTCCCACAATTTGTTTAACCATTCACCTGGTGCAGAACATTTTGTTTCCCATTTTTGGCTATTATAAATAAAACTGGTATGAATAATCAATCATACACAGGTGTTTTTTTTGGACATAAATTTTCATTTCTCTGAGATAAATGCCCCAAAGTACAATTGCTCTCATGTGATACATGTATATTTAGTTTTTTAAGAAACCGATGAACTATTTTCCAGAGTAATTGTACCATTTTACATTCCTACCTTTAATGTATGAGAGATCAAATTTCTTAATATCCTCACCAGCATTTGGTATTATTGGTATTTATTTTAGCTGAGCTAAAGAAAATAATGTGTGTGGTGATATCTCATCATGGTATTAATTTGCATTCCCATAATGGCTAATGATGTTGAATATTTTTTCATGTGCTTATTTGCCATCTGTATATTCTAGTCTGTCAAATGTCTCATGTCCTTTGCCTATTTTCTAATTGGCATTATTTGGGGTTTTTTTTGCCTGTTACACTTTGAGAGTTCTTTATATATTCCAGATATAAGTCTTTTGTCAAATACGTGATTCACAAATATTTTCTTCTATGTGCAGCTTATCTTTTCATTCTCTTAACAGGACCTGTCACAGGACAAATGTTTTTACTTTTGATGAAGCCCATTTTATTCATTTTTTAAATTTATGGATTGTGCTTCTGATGTCATATCTAAGAACTGTTCACCAACCCTAGGTCCTACAGATTTTTTCCTTTTAAAGGTTTTCTAGTTTTACCTTTTACATTTAAGTCTATGATCCATTTTAAGTAAATTTTTGTGAGCTAAGTTTTAGTTAATAAGGTATGAGGTTCAGGTCGAGGTTCAGGTTTTTGCTTGTGGATATCCAATTGCTCCAGCATTATCTATTGAAAAGATTGTCCTTCTTCCATGGAATCGCTTTCGCACCTTTGTCAAAAAAACAGCTGTCCATACTTGTGTGCGGCTATTTCTGGATTCTCTATTTCAGAGAGTATTTTAAGCCCAAAGGTGGTTTCGATGTTTGTGTCAAATTTTAATAAAGATTTTCTATATCAAAGAGTAACTTATGATGTGTCCCAGTGTTCATAAGAGCAACTTCCTGTAGCCCTGTTACTGGCCCTATTGACCAAAACCCAGCCTTTCCACCTACCATCTATTGTGGTCCCCTCCTGTGGATTTGAAATCCCCAGGGACACCTCCACTGTCTGATCTTTTTGCCTTCCACACAGCCCATAATCCAACATCAGCATTGCCAACATTCCAATAGAATCTCTGATTCTCTTCATCTTCTGCAGGACTATTTCAGCCACCCATACCTGAGGTTTTTCCTGACCTTACAGAATATAGGTCTGAGAATGAAAGAGAAATAACTTGATGTATTCATTTATATATTTATTTACTTATTTATTTATTTTTACTGTTTCACCTGCATCATAGATTCTATCATTGAGCTTAATGGAATTTCTAGGTCCAAATACCATTTTATTATTTTAGCAGAAGTATTAAAATGTGAATCGGCTTTACCTTTTGCTTGCATTTCATGAATGGTGACCAAAATCCTCCTCCTGAGCTCCTCGTCATTGCTAAACAAAACGGTAACCTAAGACACTTTTTTTACTACCAAGGAGTACTATTTAACCTTATCTGGCTCCTCAGTAGTTTGGTACAGCTTTTAATTCACTTACTATCCTTAACCTCATTTCCCAAATGACATTCTGAGAAACACTAATTTTGAGAGAATTTAACAGGTGTTCCTGAAAAATGATTCCATTTTATTCATATATTTCTGACTTGGTGTCTTAGTCCATTTTCTGTTGCTTATAACAGAATAGTGGAAGCTGGGTTATTTATAAAGAAAAGGAATTTATTTCTTACAGTTATGGAGGCTGAGAATTCCCAGGTCCAGGAGGCACATCTGGCGAGAACCTTCTTGCTGGCGGAGACTTTATAGTCATGAGGCAGCACAAGGCATCACATGGCAAGGCTGAGCCTGCTAGCTCAGGTCTCTTCTTCTTATAAAGCCACCAGTCCCATTCCCATCATAGCTCGTTAATCCATTAATCCACTAATGGATTAATCCAATCACCTCTGAAAGGCTCCACCTCTCAATACTACCATGTTGGGGATTAAGTTTCAACATGAGTTTGGGAGGGGACAAATACTCAAACCATAGCTCTTGGATATTAATATCATTGGAGTCATTCTTAATTCTTCTCTTTTTTTTTGCCCTCCATGTCAGTCTTTAAAATACATCCGGAATTTGACTATTTCCCCTACCTCTACTGTCACTACTCTGATTCAGGCCACCATCACCTCTTGCAAGGATTCTTACAACGGCCTTTGAACTTCTTCCGCACGGCGATCAGAGCTATTGAAACAAAAGTCAGATCATACCATTCTTCTGTTTAAATCCTTCAAGAGCTTCCTAACCCATCAAAATAAAAGCCAAAGATCTTATTATGGCATTTAAAGCCCTGTACAACAGGGTACCATAACGGCTCTCTGACCTCATTTCCTACTGTCTCTTCACTCACTGCACTCTAGACCCACTGGCCTTGATATTCCCAAAATACACCAGGCACATTCCTATCTGAAGTTCTTTGCACTTGATGCTTCGTATTCCTAGGATGCTGTTCTCTGTGTCTGGAATACTCTTCCCCATGCATCTCATTTCTCTCTCTTTCTCTCTCTCTCTCTGATCTACCTCTATCTTTATCTCGATCTCTCATCTCCTTCAGGTCTTTACTGACATATCACCTTCACAGTGAGTTTCTTCCTCACCACACTATTGACAATTTTGACACCACCCCAACAATTTCTATACCTCTTCTGTGCTTTATTTTTCCTTCTTAGTATTTTTGTAAGTTTCATTATTTTATGAAATTTCTGTGATAAATATGAATTACTAAATAAGGGGGAAAATCCTCTGATAAATAAGGTCAATCACCCTCCAGCTAGGGACAAATTTTTCCTTACCTCCACTATAATGCTTCCAGGAACAATTGTTCTAATTCTACAATAAATATTGATCAAATGAAGAATTTCTTATAATAATTAGTAAGCTATGTAATTTTATTCACATTTTTACCTAGATATCTGCAGGTCATTTTCCCAGTGTCTAGCCTAGTCTCTGATGCATAATGGGCTCCAAAGGACGTGTAGCATAAATTAATGAGTGAAAGAAGCTACGGGGAACTTTAAAAATGTCAAAAATAAGGAAAAAAGTGCCATTTCTATTGTTATTTTTGCTTAAGAAAAGCTTGTACAAATTACGTTTAATGTGATTATTCTCTCAGGTCTACAGGTCTTATTGGTTTCTAAAATTTCATCTTTGATCAAATGCCATTTCCTGAAGACCTTGGTGGGATATCTGGGTTAGGGGCTCTGTGTTGCTGGCAAGAGACCCGAAGGCATAAATCTACCTTTTACTGGGCTTGCATTTAAAAAAATTTAATAACCTTCTTCATTTCCTTATTTCTCACGTTTCAAATACAGGATATAGACTTGAGAATGGAACTGAAATAACTTGCTGCATGTGTTTATTTTTTACAATTTCACCCAAACTATAGATTCTACTAATAGACTTAATAGAATGTCTAAGTCCAAATACCATTTTATTATTTCAAGTAGTAGTATTAAGATGTGAATTGACTTTACTTTTTGCTTTCATTTCATGCATGGGGGCCAAAAGAAACATTTAGCTTAGCCTTTTTGATGGCATGTGAAATTTACAGTGGATCTGAAGTTGTCTGTTTTTAATTTTTCCCCTTGCACATGGGTCTTTAATAAAGCATCCAGGAAAAAAAAAAAAAAAAGAAATTAAAACCAGACATTTCTATCAGAAGTTTCACATACAATCACTATAGACATCACAAAATTCCACTGTCACTTATTGGCTACAAACTAATTTTTTAAATCACATCTTGTTTTTCACTGCTAATTTATTTGCAAACCTTGAATTAATACCTTATCATCTTATAAAATTATCATGACAGCTGGCAGTGCTGCTGAGGCTTTGGCAACAAATGAAATAATTTCTACCTATAGTGAAGAACTGCCACTTGAAATTATTTTTGGAAAACAAAGGGTACAAACAATCAAAATTCCTAAGAACTCAAGGAATTTTCCTACATAAATTTGATCACATGCCCCATCACACTCTGGAGTTCCAGCGCTAAATTTTCAACTGCTTGTGGGTCATTCTCAAACTTAACATGTAAAAAACAAAATTATTTATATTCCTTCCCTTTCTCTTGCCCCAAGAAAATCTGTTCCTCCCCTCCAGTATTCTCTGTCTTGGCAAAATACATACTACCGTCTTTCTTCCAACAGATGTCATCGACTGTAAAATGCGTTATTATTTTCTGTACTATTAAGAAAGAAAAAAATGCAGCAGTTGAACCATGACACAGTACCAGTTATATATTTTGATTCCAGAGAGATACAATGTGGAAAAATGCACATTTTTGGAGAAAAGAAATATAGTAATTGCCTACCCCAGTATATTTCCTCTTGTTCTTACTAATAGAAACTGTTATTTTTTTACTGGCCTCTGGAATAAAGACTTTATTTTTTAGCCTCTTTCTTGCTAGGAATAGCCATGTGACTAGCTTCTGGCCAATGAAATATAAGGGGAAGTATAATGTGACAACTTCTGGGAAACCACCTTTAAACACAGATAGCACTCATACCTCCTATCCCCTCCTTTTATTTCTTCTATCCTGCTGCTTAGATGTAAATGTGATAACTCAGACCATACGGACAAGTTCTATACTCCATGATGCATGAATGATGAGACTGAAGGAGCCTGGATACTTCAACCATCCTTTGATTCCATAAGAAATGCCAACCCATTGATCCTATCACCATTTCCCTGTTATTCACTCCATTATGAGGACTCTTTCCTCTTTTCCAGATCGTGGATGCAGAGAGATAGGAACACTCATGCACTGCTGGTGGGACTGCAAACTAGTGCAACCTCTGTGGAAAGCAATATGGAGATACTTTAAAGAGATACAAGTAGATCTACCATTTGATCCAACGATCCCATTACTGAGCATCTACCCCAAATAACAAAAGACACTCTATAAAAAAGACATCTGCACTCAAACGTTTATAGCGGCAGAATTCACGATTGCAAAGATGTGGAAACAACCCAAGTGCCCATCAATACATGACTGGATTAATAAAATGTGGTATATGTATACCACGGAGTACTATTCAGCTATAAGAAACAATGGCAATATAGCACCTCTGGTATTTTCCTGGATAGAGCTGGAACCCATTCTACTAAGTGAAGTATCCCAAGAATGGAAAAATAAGCACCACATGTACTCACCAGTAAATTGGTTTCACTGATCAACACCTAAGGGCACATATAGGAATAACATTTATCGGGCGTTGGGCAGACGGGAGGGGGGAGGAGGGGATGGGTACATACATACATAATGAGTGCGATGCACACCATCTGGGGGATGGACACGCTTGAAGCTCTGACTGAGTGGGGGGGCGGCAAGGGCAATGTAACCTAAACATTTGTACTCCCATAATATGCAGAAATAAAAAAAAAAGAAAGAAAGAAATAGTTAACATATATATTTAAAAAAAATTGTTCTGCTACAGATCCTGTTAAGAGGATAAAAAGACAAGCACAGATAAAAGAAAATATTTGTGAAACACATACCTGATAAAGTACTCATGTCTAGAATGTATAAAGAACTCTCAAAATGTAACAGGAAAAAAAGAAACAAGTAATGCAATTAGAAAATGGGCAAAAGACATGAGACAGTTAACTGAGTAGAATATACAGATGGCAAATAAAGCACATGAAAAGATATTCAAAGTCATTAGCCATTAAGGGAATGTAAATTAAGACCACGATGAGATATCACTACACACTTATTATTAATATTTATTTTAGCTCTACCTTCAAAGTATAACTATAATATGACCACTTCTCACCACTTCTATTGCTAGCCCACAGGCCCATGCTACCATCGTCTCTTGCCAACACTACCCTTCTGCCATTCTTTCCCCCCTACAGCATATTCTCAACACAGCTGCCACAGTGGTCTTTCTAAAAATATAAGGCAATTCATGTCACTCAATTGCTCAAAACCCTCCAGTGGGTGCTCACATCAGAGTTGATCTCTTATCTCATCTGTTATGACTCTTTCCTTCCTCATGTTGTTGTTTTCTTAAACATACTAGGCATGTTCTCATGTTAGGTCTTTGCATTGATTGTTCCCTCTGCCTGAGTACACTTCCCTCACATATTAACATGGCTAACTCCCTTCTCTCTTTAAGTCTTTGATTAAATGTCACCTTTTCTGTGAGGCTTTCCCTGACGTATATATGCATTGGTGTCCTGTCACGAAAACAGAAACCACTTTAGGTATTTCAAACAGGGGACATTTAATGTAGGGGAATTATTTACACAGGTGATGGAATTGCTGAGAAGCTAAACAAAGAAGATCTGAGGCAACTCAGATATTAGAATTAGCAGGATTTGCTATCACCCTAGGGCTAAAGCACCACAGGGAATCAGTGGTGCCACCAGAGCTCCAAAGCTGGGGTATCCAACAGGTTCTGAAACCACAGCAAGGACTGTTTAGCAGGAGCTGGGATCAGGGAGGGAGAGGCTGTCCGGCAGGAAATGGAATCACGGGGAAAAAATGTACTGCCAGGGATAACCCCACTCTCCAAGCATGGGGGAAGGGAGACAAATATCCCCAACTTGCTCTCCAGTCTTCCAGTGCTTCCCATTAGCTAAATCTACCTAGAAGCCAAAAGTCAAGAGGACACAGAAGAAGTTGTACCTTATGAAATGGCAGAGCAGGGAAAGGTAGGGAAGAAATCTGACAGCAAGCTGGCAAAAGCCCAGCATACCACCCTATCCAAAATTGCACGCTCCCAACCGCACACCTACCATGTACCTCCAATCCCCCCTACCTTGTTCTATTTTCTTGTCTATCAAGATTCCCAGTTGTAAGCAGCAGAAACCTACTATGGCTATAGAAAGAGAAGTTATTGAAGAGCCCAAATAGCTAGGTCAATAGAGCATCAGTAAAGGAATTTATTGAAAACATACTGAGCAGGAAATAGATTCACAATAGGTCTGAAGAACTAAACTAAAGGGCAATAATAAGAAAAGTGAGGCAGAAAGCAAGGTGAAAGCTAAATCATACAATAAAAACTAGTCCAATGAGGACTCTAGTATTGTGCTAAATACAGGATGCACAGCTGTCTAGATCCCACTGCTGAAACCATGGCCACTGTTGTCCAGGAAAACAGCAGCCACTGCCACCACTACTGCCACCTGTGTTCATATTGGATTCTCCACTGCCCTGGGCCCTTGGTGTCAATGACTCCCTATCCAAAAATCCAGGAAAAAATGTGGCCAAATGCCTGAATCTGGGTCACATGCTTATATCTTAGCTGTACAGGGCATACGAAAAGGAATGTTTTATTTTCAGTTTTCTTAGTGTGAGACAGTATCCACCTCTCATCAATATTCATTAAGTGGTAATTTCCCAAAGATACAAAAGGGTTTCATACACTGGGCAGCCTTAAAAAATTAAAAATGTTCACAGTATCTTTGTATTTACCCAAAATGCCATCACTTTTTTCTCCTGGATACCCTCTATACAATCTCATCCATTTAGAAAATTCCAATCCAACCTTACAGACCCAGATTAACAGTTTCTTCTTTCATTTAACGTCCCCACTTCCATCTCCCCCCACAAGCAGTATCTACCAGTTTTTCTCTTGTGCTATTAGTATATATTATACAAACTTCGACCATGGCACTATTAAAAATAATAAAGCAAATATGATGTACCTACTACATGCTTGATAATATGCTAAGGGTTTTGCATATTTTATTTACCCTTTAATCATCCCCAAAATGTAAGTATTACTGTTTTCTTGGTGTTTCAAATGAGAATATTGCACTTTACCAAGGACAAAATAACTCGTCCAAGCTGGATACTTCTAGCTTGGAGCTTCATATGCCAAAATATGAAGCTCAGTGCATCATATTTCAGAATCTAAATTTTTAACCATATGAGAGATACACTGCTTTAAAAAACTGTGTGTGCATACACACATAAGAAACAAAAGTGGCAAATATTGATAATTGTTGAAGCTGGTTGATGTGTATATGGGAGTTTCTTATACTATTCTTAATTTTTTTTTTTTTTATTAATGCACACACATGCTTCTCAAACTTTTTTTCCTGGAGTATTTGAAAACAAATCTTAGTCATATATTTTACCCATTGATTAGCAGAAGCTTATGGAAGTCACATTAGTATCCTGCCACTAAAATTATCTTGTTTTGCTCAACTCCTACTTAGTAGTTTCCCAATACCAAATTGCTGTGGAACAGGAATCAGATCCATCTGTCTTGAGTCAGATCTCCACCCCTGTCAATCAGCTGGACCAGGTGGTAGCACTGGCTAGATATGGTTGCCTAAGCCCATCCCTTCAGAAGAGATTAATTCTAAAGGAAAACATTCCAGGTAAATATCCCAACTTTTGCCTAAGACTTACAGGTTTTATTTTTCTCTTGGCCCCATAAAAGAAAATAAAAACTTAAAAATGTTTCTTGACAATGAATACAATTGGGTTTATTGATCATAAATAAGACTGACTCTATAGTAATTTGTGAATCAGGTATGTTTAATTTCCTTGTGTTAGTTAAAATATTGTTAATTGCGTTAACAAATAAACCCTAAATTCTCAGTGGCTTATCACAGTAAAAGTTTCTTTCTCACCTGTCAGGACAATGAGGGTATTCCCAGTCAGGCCAGGAACCTAGTTTCTACCCTTCTCAAGGTCCTGGGAGATCATTCCATTCAACAAGTGGATGAGAAAAGACGCCATGCAGATGGTGTGGAAATTTTCTATGGATTAGACTTGGAGGTGGCATATACCCTTCCACCCATATTCCATTGGTCAGAATCGAGTCTAATGATCACACTTAACTGCAAGGATAATTCTGGGAAAAGTAGCATGTCTATGTGCCTTGAAGGAGAAGGAAATGGACTTTGGTTAACACCTAAAAGTCTATGCCATGGTCTGCTCTTCTGATAATCAAATATCTTTTTCTCTTTTCTCCTTGCATATAGAAAACAGTCATTCCCTTCCCAAGGAAAAGAGGCCAAAGTTTTATGCAGGAGTGCCTGCATATCCAGATGTGCACATAGATGTGCCAACTTGAGACCTACTGACAAGAACTGAAAAGACAAGTTTTATATCCCCCACTGCCATTAACATATTCACTCACATTACAATGGTAGAATTGCAATAAACACTTCTATTCAGGAAGGAAATGAATTAGATATTCAACTATCATTAGTCTTCGCAATTTTGAAATTTTGCTGGGCAGGAATTATGAAGGTTCCTTACCTTTATTAGACCCTGATTCTTCTCTCTGGCAGGAAATCTCTTATCTATTGCTCTTTCTAGTTCATAGACCTCAACCTCTGGGAAGGACCAGCTTGTTCTATAACCTCCATATATAAGTGTGCCCTTCTTGGTTGCTGCCCATTTTTACTGTTTGTTCCCAGTGTAAAGTTTGGGCTTGTGATTGTGCTGATGATTCAATTCCCTCCAAATCATCATGGATTTCTGATTTATGTGTTTTTCAGTCAGTTTCATATGTCAGTGAACACATCTAAAAGCCCTTCTTGGACATAGCTCTCAAGCTTCATCTATTTCTTCGCTTCCTTATCCCTCATGGTAAACAGAGCTCCAGGTAAGTACAGCTACTAGCCGATTCCTTATGGGGCAGAGACAAGACATTCTCACCAAGCTCTTTCCCAACTGCGCTATCATGAGTTGATAAAAGGTTGTGTTTTAAACTAGTAAGTTTGGGGTGGTTTGTGACATAGTAGTAGATAACCATATTATGTGATGCCTTTTTATCTTCTCTTAACTGGCCAGATACCTTGAAGGCACTTGGACTTTGGGTGGGACGGCTACACCTGTAATCTGATTGTTGCCTTAGAATGAGTTATATTAACATTATCAATATTTAAGCAGAAACCACAGGTATAAACCATGAATATCCTAGGTAAACTAAGACATGCAATCGCCTAGGGCCCTTTTTTGCTTAAGCTTTTTTTTTTTTTTTCAGTCATCTTTGCTATTTTCTAAGGTTAGAAGCAGTCAACCTTTCCAATCCTTGGAGGAAGGAAATTTCTGGACTTTATCTCCTTTCATTTCTGCCTGCAAGTGGCTGATTCTTTTCTGTGCACATTGGACTCTTGCGGTGGCTTTCTAAAGGCAGTCTCTCACTTTCTCCAGTCACTGTCACACATGCTGCAGGTTCAGTAGTTTTCATGGTGTTTCTTCAAGTTCTCATTGAAGATGGGTTTACCATGTGTTTTGCTTCTGGAGATCATGATTTTCTATCTTTCCAGCCTCCAGTATCAGTTTCCTCATTGTTTGATGTCTAAGCCAATGTCACAAAATTACTTATTTTCAGCAGTACTTCACTTCCAATATGAAATGTGCAAACAGTTCAAAAACGATATGTTTGTTTCTCACTCACGTAAAATTCAATATAGGTATTCCTGACTCTAAAGTGTTTCTGGAATGTGTTTCAAGGCTCTTTCTATCTTGTGGCTCAGGCCTCTTCATCCTAAGTTTTCAAAGACACCATGACCTGAGGCAGGCTGGCAGATGTAGAAAGGGCATAAACGATCACGTATGAGAGACTTTCATGGGCCAGGCCTGGCAGTGAAGCAGATCCTATTAGGTAAATGTATCCTGTTGGTGAAACTCAGTCACATAATTACATCTGACTGCAAGGGAGGCAGGGACGTGTGGTCTAGCTGTGTGTGGGGGTGTGGGGCGTTGTGTGGAAAGAAACAGGTTTTCTGAAAAGCCGGCCAGTCTGTGCTGACCCAGGTCACAGAAGTGATAAGATTTGTTCAGTTCTGTTATTCACTCATTAGATATAGCAGCAAATTTGTGGACAATTTAAACATGGGTAATCTAAAAAACATTGTGTTTGGAAGGTGTTGTCTCTCTGCATTCGAATGTCTGTGGCTGATATTCTTGAAATACCTCTCTAACCAAATAACATTCACTGTATAAATCTTGTTTCTGTGAGACCAAGAAACTGATTGGTTTTGCCATCTGGTCTCCTCCTTTGGAACCATTTCCAGACTAATCTGGAATCACCTTTCAAATTTTCTTTGGGGCTAAATGTGCTATTTCAACAAACTTACTGGTTTGCAGATTAAATGGAGAGTAAGTATAAGACATAATAAAATAAATAATTGGTCAGTATCGAATCAGAGCTCATGTGGTCCACTTCCTTCAATTTTCAAATGATTGTTTTGTGCTTATTCCATTGTACTATGGGTGCTGGCAGTTAATGAGCCCGAAAAGAGTATTTTCAAGAAATGAAAAAGAAATATTAGAGCTGGGTAGTAAACAGTTGGCTATACAAAAAAAGTGTTACACAATTGTTCATACTTTAATTCAATTTTGAAAAATTGCTTTCTAAGTCTAATTATTATCATTCTTTGTAAAATTTGTAAAAATGAAGAACATGATGAAGGCTGTCAACAGGTTCTCCAAACAGATTAGACTTGTCTTTTTAAACTCTCAAAACCTAATTACGAAGAGTAGCTAGCAATTTGTTTGCTGAACATTTTCTCGTTGCTCAGGAGTTTCACTAAGACTGTACCTCCTTTCAGGCATTAACAAATTGAGCAAGAGGAGTCAGTAGATTATATTACCAGAAGGAATATTAATTTCTGGAAGACATCAAGATTCCAAAGCTTGCCTTGAAATCATCAGTTGGTCACATGGCCCAATTGCAACAATTGAGTAAAGCAGGATGGAGCTATCCCATGCCACTAAAAGGCTTAGCATACTAATGGCCCTTTGACACTACCAGCCATTCAGAAATCAGACTTTGTCATGCTGAAGAATAGACCACTCACCCCCAACAGGAAGCATTGGGGAGGCAAACGTGACAGTAATTCCCTGTCAGATAAAACTGAGGTATTGTTTTGGATTCCATCATATGTGAAAAGAATTACCCAGTCATAAATTTAAAATATTCCCTCTTTACCTGTTAGTCACTCCGTGTTAGAGTTAAGTATTTGTGACAGATTAAGGTTAACAATTTTTAGAATCTAGGTGTATTTTGAACGAGTTGTAGAAATTGGAATATGGCCTCCTGCTATATTTTGATAATCTAAGTATTGCTAAAGATTACAAATACAGCTGTGCAAGAAAAAAACTAATCGAGGTTCAAATATTTTCTCTACCTTTTATTAGCTAGTAGAAGGCAGAAGATAGTGTGAGAAAATAAAGCATCATAAGGAATAATCTGCTTGAGAGTTACTTTCCTCTCTATTTACATAGTCTTAAATGACCTTGTATTAACATGCAACAAAACACTAGAAACAATTCAGTGGAAAGCCAGCATAGAAACCCAGCAATAGTCCATGGAAACTTAGGGAGGTGGGGGAACTCACACATTAACACATCAAAACTAATTTGAAGAGGATTTAATTGATCTGTGGGTTGTCAAAGGAAGACTTCAGCTTGTAAATTACAAGTGGTCCTCGTCTGCTCATTACCTTTTTTCTTTTGAAAATAGAATGGAGAGATATAATCTTAGTGTTTTATCTGTTTGTATTTATTTATTATTTCCCACCTTAACTATGAATGCAGTACCTTATTTTGCCCAATTATCTTTTGTTTGAATCATTTTTCAAAGGGGAAAATATTTATTTCAGGGTGATTATCTTTGTTCCATGAAAGAGGAAAAAACAGGTTCAAATCAGGGAGACTTCATCAAAGAGACTTGTAATCCCTATTGTGTCTGTGTATTCTTCCCATCAGTTTAGAGACTGTGATAAATATCTCTTTGAATCAAGCATTGGCACTTACTTTTTCAGTCTCCAACAATTTAAATGTGGTGCAAAAATAGGATATTCAGATACAGTAATTTACTACATTGAGTTGCTTTTGAATGTAAAAAAAGTACTTGTAGGTTTTTCTTTTTTAAATGTCCCTCTCGGTGGAAGTAGATTAATTTTTTTTCTGTAACTTTTATTTTATAGCACTGTGTTTTTTGGGGGAAAAGAAAAATAAAATAAGATCATTCTTTGGGACTCAACACGTTTCATTGAACCCAAGAAATGAATAATTGCAAAAGAAAAAGAAGGCTTTTAAGATTTCCTTTAGCACTGAAAACATTCCCCAGACTGTCAGCTCCAGCTACACTCTCCTGCAAAAGCAAATGTTATTTTATATTTTTTGAATAGCACAGATTTACACCAACATGGAATTTATTTTTCTTGACTGCTCAGTCACTACAAATTTAAAAGGATTAATTTTTAAATTTTAATTTTAATGTCCTGATCCTCTTGCTGAGTTTCCACGTGGTTTTAATTTAATGTTCATCAATTGGTATCTTTATTACTCATGCCTCTCTCTTCTTGAGATATACTGAGTAATTATTTTTTTCTGTTTGAAAGGAAAAGAATGATAAAAGTTATGGGTAGATTTTGAAGTATCTAAAGGCTTTATTAAAAGTTCAGGTTTTTTTTTTGTTTTTTTTTTGTAAATTTTGAGGACTGTGAGAGCAGTTTCCTTAAGAGAGAAAAAGTGCATGCTTTAAAGGATAGCATTGTCTGGAGAATAGATACATACGATAGTGTTTTGTTGTCCTGAAAGAGAAGGGAAAAAACACCTTATTTTAAAATTAAATTTGATATTGTGGGTGATTTATGAATATCTTGGGGCTTATTCGTTTGCTAGTATCTATAAACATTTTAAATGTTACAAAAAATCTGTAGTAAATGTAAAATATTGACAGAATACCAGTAAGATCATCGCACACAAAGTCTCTTGAAAGAAAAAATTTCAGTTTTATCCCTGATTATCTGCCCAAATCAAAATACTTAGTAAGTACCTAGTGACTATGTTTTACTTACCCGACCAGTCCACATTTTACTTTTGAAAATAATATTTTAACTTTTAGTATGTGAATATTGAGAATAACTGGTAAAATAAACAATTTTTTTAAAAGTAACAGTAAGTAAATTCCAACTCCTTTTATGACATTCTCACAAGGTGTTTTTCTTCCTTGTTCTGTGATTTCCATCAGGTGCAGAGACACCCTGGGTAAAGCTTAAGCCTTGTTTCACTAGAGCCACTGGTCTGTTAGTGACGCTGATTTTTACACACTGTGCTTTGAAGACTGACGACTTGCTTCTCTAGCTGGGATGAGCACCCCACCCCCTCAGCCTACCAGGCGCTCAAAACCACAAGGAAACTGTAGCTAGCTTTTTCTTGGAGCATTGACTTTACTCTAGGATAATTAATTTTAAACCTCATTTGCATTAAAAATACAGATGTGCTATGGAATAGAATGCAAAATTCTCATAATTATTTAGGTCAAACGTGAGACTTTAAAGAAGTTTTGAGACTGTGGAGACCTTCCAGATATCTTCTCAAGTTTACTCTCCTCTACTGTTAGAGTGCCCAAGTGGAAAAGTGTGAGAAACCTTGAATTAAAGTACAGAAATGTGAAATCTTTTTTTTTTTTCCTTCCTAACTTTCTGGCAGTTCGTATATGCACCATTATCTTCAATGAGTTTTCTTCATCCAAATCATTTTTTCTCTGAAACTTGGGACTTATAAACACGAGAAAGCCTGGAACAGCAGGATGAAGGCGACTGAAATCCAAATTGAGCGATGAATGGTATTTCAAGACTATTGCATTACTAAGCCTCATGTAAGGGAGTAGCATTGTTATTATTTCTTTGTGTTTTTCATTCCTTTTTTAGAAAATGAAATTCTTTTTCCTACTTGTCAAGCTATTTGTTTTTTTTGAAAAAATAAATAAAACCATATAGAAAAGATAAAGAAGGAATTAAAAGAATTCACTCCAGGTCTTCTTACCATGAGGTTAACTGTGTTCATCAACAAACTATTTATTGGGTGTTCACTGTATGACAGAGACTTCTTTCTATACACACACGTAATTTTATATAAATACAAACACATCATTTATATTGTTCTCTTACTTGCTTTTTTATAATAAAAAATTTGCCACAGACAACAAATACACATCTAAATCATCATTTTTAATGGTTGTCTAGTATTCCTTTATGCAGTCCTAGACTGTGTAACCAGTGTTGTTATGGCCTTTCTTGATTTCTTATTGCCACATCAATCTCTTGAGACTGAAGCCTTCTCAGGTTTACTTCAAAACTGAGTATTTCTGTCATTTCATGATTTTTCAACAGAAGAATGCAAAAGACAGCTCTTGTGTGTGTCTGTGTATATAAATATATGTAAGTTTATGTATCCATATATGTATGTATGTTTGAAATACGTATGTATTTATTTTTGCTGCAATTGTTTTTAAATCCCATTATCCATTTAAAATAATTCTCTATGCAGGTTATGATAAGAAAACCCAAATTATTTTTACCAACTCCATCAAATAATAGGTTATTTGCAAATCTAGCCTACATAAGTCCCCTGCTTAAAGCAGAGTCACTTCCTTTGAAAGACATCTTTCAGAACTGTAGCCACTGTCTTGAGGATGAATGCACCGAACTAACTGGATCTTAATTTTCAGAATAATGCACAACTTCAGCGTGTCTTCCTTGGTTATTCTCGTCCCTTTCTTTGTGCTTCGTCTTCTCATAGTTAGTCACCCAAACTGAATTTCCTCTGGGGAAACTGTATGCACATTTTCTGCATAATCTCTTGAGGTTAAAGGCTTTGAGGACCTTTGTACATAATGGAAGGGGAGAGTCCTTTGACTACAATTGTCTTAATCCTTAAGATGTTTTGTGTGTCATGAATGGGGAAGCCATCATTTCTTCTAAGGCTTCCTGAGACAGGATCTGCAAGATATTTGCTCCTCAATGATTTTATTGAGTAATGCATTGAATAGATGAAGTTCATAATTACTAAATAAGCACATGGTAAATAAAGTTGTCATAACTATATTTTTAGGTTAATGGGTACTCTCAGGTTCTATCTAACCATACATGCTAACATTTCATAATGAAAAAGGCATTTGTCTTGTTGAACTAAGTGATTTTTTAAAGATGATGATGAGGGTTAAACATGTTACTCCTAGCTAGATTTAGTACATTAAAAAATTTGTTATTCTAGGGGGAATTTTAATTTTTTGACAAAATTTTATATAGAGAGAGTCTTTTGCTTAACAATTATTTTGTTATCAACATCTGTATCTTAAATTAGAGTTCATACAGAAGTCTGTTATAAATAGAATCATAAAATAATTTTGTGCTTTATGTAGCTAGATTTAATATCAAAGGAACAGTCTCCTCTTTGTTTCTTAAATTGTTCCCAAAAGAAAATTCATAGACTCACATCTCTCCTCCAGTTACTTAACCTGCAGAACATTGTCAAATATAATTGATATATTTAAGAATATGGAAGCCCAATGGAGATATTGAATTTCTCTTTCTAGAATACTTCTTTTGAAAGAGACTTCAAATTTCTCTAGAGCACAGCTTGCCTTTAGGTAATAAAACGCTCAAGGTGATTTCTTAAGGTCCCCTTTACCCTCATAACAGGGTGGTCCTAGCAGGTCATACCAGATTCACTTATCTCTCTCCCTCTCTTTTTTTTTTTTTTTTTTAGAGATGAGGTCTCACTATGTTGCCCAGGCTGTGGCTATTCATAGGCACAACCATAGCGCACTACAGCCTCAAACTCCTGGGCTCGAACCACCCTCCTGCCTTAGTCTCCTGCGTAGCTGGGACTACATGCACACACCGCCATGCCCAGCTTTCTTTTTAGTCTTCTCTGGAGATAGATAAACCCTGGCATATTTGAAGGTTTAATCACAATTCCCAGAATTTTGATTTCTAGAATCTACTTTTTTTTTTTTTGAGACGGAGTCTCACTCTGTTGCCCTGGCTAGAGTGAGTGCCGTGGCATTAGCCTAGCTCACAGCAACCTGAAACTCCTGGGCTCAAGGGATCCTGCTGCCTCAGCCGCCCGAGTAGCTGGGACTACAGGCATGCACCACCATGCACGGCTAATTTTTTCTATATATTTTTAGTTGTCCAGATAATTTCTTTCTATTTTTTTTCAGTGGAGACGGGGTCTCCCTCTTGCTCAGGCTGGTCTCGAACTCCTGAGCTCAAACAATCAGCCCGCCTCGGCCTTCCAGAGTGGCAGGATTACAGGCGTGAGCCACCGCGCCCGGCCTAGAATCTATTTTTTATTCTGTCTTGCTTTGGCTCTGGAGATACAGACAAATGGGATTTTTAATATTTTAAAAAATAATTCACAGATCTTCTATGGCTAATTATTTGTTTCTTGACTGTCAATCAAATTCTAATCCACATTTCATATGATTAAAGTGGAAAAATAACTTAAACGATTATTAAAGTAATGCATATTTACCCTGAAATATTTAAATACCATTGACAAGTATAAAAAAGTAGTCCATAATGTTACCATCCAGAGATAACCACTGTAGACATTTTCATACATTTTTTCTAGTTTTTTCTCCATAGGTATGTAACTTTTTGTACATATTTAAATTTGAATCTTCTGTTTGTTTGTATTGAAATATATTTGTCTGAGACAGATTTCTAAATGACATATTACTAGACCAGAGTATGAATATTTTTAATAGTTTTGATTCATGCTTCCACATTGCTTTGAACAGAGGTGTACTGATTTATATCCTTACCAGTTGTGAATGTGTGTGTGTGCCTGTTTTTTGCCTACGTTAAGCATTGGTTTGATTTAAAGTTTTGCTACTTTGATAGGTATAGTGGGCCGAATGGTGCCCCCACAAAAGATATATCCACATCCTAATCCCCAGAATCTGTCAATATTACCTTCTACAACAAAAGAGTGAATATTGCCTTACTTAGCATAAAATGTGATTAAGTTAAAGATCTTGAGAAGAGAGTTACCCTGGAGTGTGCAGAGGGGCAAAGGAAGTTTTGAGACAGACACATAGGAGAAGGTGATGTGAAGGCGAAGGCAGAGATCAGAATGATGTGGCCATGAGCCCAGGATGTCATGTTGAAAGTGTTCCTAGAAGATGGAAGAAGTAAGAAACGGATTTTCCCCAAAACCCCCAGAGAGAGTGTGGTCTTGCCAACACCTTGATTTTGGACTTCTGGCTTCCAGAACCATGAGAGGATACATTTATATTGATTTAACCACCAAATTGTGGTGATTTGTTGTATTAGCCATGGGAAGTGAATACAATAGGTAAAAATTATATTTCACTGTTGTTTTAATATGCGTTTCTCTCACCAGAGACACGGTTATTTTAAATGTTATTTATATGGTTAATAATGAAGTTGGATGAAGGTGAAACACAAAGCAGAAAGGAGGGAAACCAGTTTGGAGGCTGTTGCAATATTTTAGACGAGAAAAACACCATGGCTTGAAATAAGATAGTGACAGTGAAGAAGAGAACATATTGGGGAGATCATTGAAGTTTAAAAAGACAGGACTTAGTGATCGATTGCATGAGATTGCAGAGATGGAAGAGAGGAGGACTGTGGACAACTGCGTGGACAATAGTGTCATTTACTGAGATAGAAAATACTAGAGGGGAAGAATCTGGTAACTTGGAGTCAGTAGAAAGGAAGGATGATAGCCCATGGTCCCTGAGAAAAATGCAAGGGATGCGATCCTGACCATGTCTGGAGGAATCAGCCTGAGACAGAAGGAGACATTGCTCTTCCATTGTGAGAGGAGGAAAGAAGGAAAGAATGTGCAGGTAACTTTGCAGGTGCAATAGCAGGAAGTTTGGATGTTCCCATTGGGTGGCTCTCATTTTATCCGCAAAGTAGAAGGTGAGATATATGCTGAGAGGGAGGATAGAGGTGGTGGGATGGATATTCAAGGATAGTATGGCTTAATGTATTTGTAGGATAGGATAGTTAATGGTGAAACACGGGAAGCATTTCAATTTAAGCCAGGTCCAGATAGATATTTTCACTATTACCACTTGTATCAGTTAGCTTCCCAAGTAATGAGGAGAATCCTCTCATTCACGGTGGATGTTTAAATCAATGGCATGCTAAAATTGGGATATTGAGAGGAAAGAGTAATAAAGCGACCATTTATAAATGTCTAGGAGGCATATAGGGGAAATTGGAAGATTTAGTGCAACATCCAGGACTGGCAACCCAGGGCACTGTTGCCACTCCTGGGACTAAACCAGGAAGGGAAGAAACCCTGTACTCAGAAACTTAGAAACCTGGTGGAGAGGCTGGCTCTTAGGAACAGGAAATTTGATATAGCCACTCATAGGGACCAACAAATAAGAAGCTGGGATAATATTTAGACCTCACTGTCCTTAATCCCATCTATCTCTTTGTTGGCCAAGCTGAATCAAAAGTCAGGAGAGAAAAGCACCTGTGTTGCAGTACCAAACAGATGAACCTCTTGGGGACAGGTCAGGGTAGAGAAGGGTGAATCCAGAGGGTTATGATATGCCCTACCATATATTAAAATGTCCCATAGGCCCAGAAATAGACAGGTTTATGGAAAAAGCTGGTGAGTCTAGAAATAGGCCCAAGTATATGTAGGCATTTATTATATGGTAAAGATGCATTCAAACTAGTGGAACAAAAGATGGATTATTCATCAAATGACATTTTAACAGTTGGCTAGTCATTTAGAAAAGAGAAGTTAAATTCCTAATTTGAGAGCCCTACAAACTTAAAGATAAATCAATGATTTAAATGTAAAAGAACTTGAAGAAAATATAAATGTATATATTTATGTTTCATTGTTTGGAAATTATCACAGAAACTGAAAATTGTGTTAAATTTTAAAACATCTTCATGACAAATAATACTATTACTATAAACAAGCTGAATGATAAATGAAAAATTATGAAAAATTCACAACACATATCAAAGGATTAATAGCCATAACACACAAATAAATAAATGTATAAAAATAATTCAATAGAAAAAAATCAGTGATAATTAATTTTAACTAAATGCTAAGTGTTTCTTCAATTATCCCTGGCAGTGAGAACTCAAGGACAAGATGAGATCATTAAAAATACAGAAATGTATAATTCTTGTACATCTAAGTAATACTGGGTACATTCGACCCATATTGCAAGCATTTGGAGAATTGTTTCTACTGTGAGACAACCTAGAAATTATTAAGCATATTGCTTAAGTAAGTAACTGTGCATTCTACTGTATTTAAGCATAGTTTCCCAGAAGTTAAGGCAATATTATTCAAACCCTTCAAATGTGAGGCAAGTGATACATGAAGAAACACAAGGGGCAAACAAATACGAAAATATATTCAATTTTATTAGTAATCAAAGGCATGTAAATAAAAACAACCCTAAAACAAAATTTCCACATCTGTAAAGTTTTAAAAGATTGAAACAACTTGTTGTTGGAGGTGAAAGAAAACAGACCCTCTCATTCACTCTGGATGTTTAAATCAATACTTTCTTCTTGGAAGGTATTCTAAGGTGTTCTTAGAAGGCTTGACATGTTGTATCAAAATATAAAATATGTATAACCTTTGATCCACCATCTCACTTCTAGGAACTTATTCCAAAAGGACAACTATACAAGTGCAAAACGATATATGTAGATATCTATTCTGGTTTGGTTTATTTTAGCACTCTCCCCCACCCCATCCATTAATATGGGAGGTGTAAGAAAATTAGGGTATAATCATGAGGGAAATGCAAATCGAAGCCATAATGAGATGTCATCTAACCCCAGTGAGAATGGCTTTTAGCAAAAAGTTCCAAAACAATAGATGCTGGCGTGGATGTGGAGAGAATGAAACACTTAAGACTTATACACCCTTAGTGGGACTTCAATCTAATACAAGCTCTATGGAAAATAGTATGGAGCTTCCTCAAAGAACTAAAAGTAGACCAACCATTTGATCCAGCAATCCCACTACTGAGTATACACCCAAAGGAAAAAAAGTCATTTTATCAAAAAGACATTTGTATTTGAATGTTTATTGTAGCACAACTCACAATCACAGAGATGTGGAATCGACCCAAGTGCCCATCGATTCGTGAGTAGATTAATAAGATGTGGTGTATGTACACCATGGAGTACTACTCAGCCACAAAAAATGAATTAATAGCTTTTGCAACAATCTAGATGGAACTGGAGACCATTTTTCTAAGTGAAGTATCTCAAGAATGGAAAAACAAACATCACATGTACTCACTATTAATTAGAACTAACCGATCAGCACTCATGTGCACAGATAGAAGTAAAATGCAGCAGAAATCAAGCAGGTAGGACGGGGGAGGAGGGGATCGATGGAATCATACCTAACAAGTACAATGTACACTATCTAGGTGATGGGCACACTTATAGATTGGACTCAAGACTCAAGCAGTACAAAAGCAATCCATGTAACCAAAACATATGTACCCCCACAATATTCTGAAATAAAAAGAAAATTATGGTATAATCCTACAGTGGAATACTATGTGACCATTAAAAATTAATATATACTTCTATATTAATTCATAAGAAAATATATCCACAAGATTCTATCAGTGAAGAAGACAGCATGTATAGAATGGTCCCATTTATGTAAAACTGTTTACTAAACACAGTAACCTGGATAAAAGTATCTGGAAAGATATTCACAAAATCAATAGCAGTAGTTATCATGAGGTGTTGGTATTGGTCTTTTGGTTGCTTTTTCTTATTTGGGTTTTTCTGTACTGTATTAATTTTTTTGAATGAAGTTGTTTTTAACATATAATAAAGAGAGAGATGGAATAGTTTATGTGAAGACTGGAAGCAATTGCAATGTAGGGAATTATAGGATTTTAGGAAATACTAGCAGTCCAAGTAAAATTGGAAATCATGTATTTATTATTGTTACCAATGTTAGTGATGATTTGGTATTCCCCAGTTGAGCTATGTGGTTCTATATTTGATATTCTTTTAAAAGCTATCCTTTAAATATCAAAAGCTAAATCTCATGAACTCAGATTATAGAATTTTACCATGACCCATAGTGTAAAAACATGGAGAATATGTTGAATGGGAATTACTCATCAGGCAGGAAGAGGAGAAATTTTATATGATGGGAGAAGAGGCAGAAAACTATGATGGGATGCAAGCAGAGAGAAGACAAGCATTAACTGGATCCCTGAATAGGGATTTGGTGAGCCAGCATTCTGGGCCTGGGGCACAAGAGAGGTTTGGCAAGATGATAGCAACTCCAGATAGGTTGAGGGGAAATCTAAGGCCATCCAGAGAAGACCCATGAAGACCTCCAGTTTACATCTCAGTCTGATCCTTTTCACAGAGACAGCAGATAGTAATAAAATAAAAACATAGCCAAAACCAGAGAACCCTGGGGAAGGAGGAAAATCTGATTTCCACATTACTAGATTCAAATGTCCAGTTTTCAACAAAAAATCATAAGGCATACAAAGAAATAGAAAAGTATGATCCCATTAAAGGGAAAAATCAGCAGAAACTTTCTGTGAAAAAGAGCTGATGGCAGATCTACTAGACAAAAGACTTTAAACAACATCTTAAAGATATTCAAAGAACCAAAGGAAGATGTGGAGAAATTGAAGACAACAAAATATAAACAAAAGGGAAATATTAATAAAGAGATAGAAAACCTAAAACCAAAATGAAATACTGGAGCTGAAAAATACGATAACTGAAATAAAAAATACACTAAAGGAATTCGAAGGTAGAATTGTGCAGGCAGAAGAAAGAATCAGTGAATCTGAAGATAAGACTATGGAAATGATCAAATCTGAGGAAAAGAAAGAAAAAAGATTTAAGAAATGTGAACAGAACCTAAGGGACCTATGGGATATCATCAAGCTGAATAACATGCATTGTGGGATTCCAAGGAGAAGAGAGAGCAAAAGGCAGAGAAAATATTGGAAGAAATAATGGCCAAACCTTTCCAAATTTGATGAAACACATGAATATAAGCATCTAAGAAGCTCAATGAATTTTGAGTAAGATGAACTCAAAAAGATGTACACCAAGACATATTGTAATCAACCTTTTGAAGGTGAAAGACAGAAGATAAGTAAGAAAATAGAGGACTTAACACAATAAACCAACTAGATCAAATTTTAAGCAACAAATGAATCACTTTCTGATTTGCTTTCTATCACAAAGGAAGTTAGAAAATACATAGACACAAATGAAAATGAAAAGGCACATATCAAAACTTATGGAATGCAATGAAAGCAGTGCTAAGGAGAAATTTTAGAGCCATAAAGGCTTACATTAAAAAATAAGTAGAATCTCAAATCAATGACATAACTTTACAGCTTATAGAACTATAAAAAGAAGAACAAACTGAACCCACAGCTAGCAGAAGGAAGGAAATAATGAAGATTAGGGCAGAGATTAATGAATAGAGAATATAAAAACAATAGAGAAAAATCAATAAAACCCAAAGTTGGTTCTTTGAAAAGATCAACACAATTGATATACCTTTAGCTAGTTTAATTAAGAAAAAGAGAGAGAAGGCTCAAATTGCTTAAATCAGAAATCAAAGTGGGGATATTACTACTGAGTCCATAGAAATGAAGAGGATTATAAGAGAGTACTGTGAACAATTATATGACAACAAATTGGATAACCTAAATGAAGTGGACAATTTTCTAGAAACACAAAAACCTATTCTAAATCACAAAGAAATAGAACATTTGAAGAGACCTATAAGTAAGGAAGGAAATTGAATCAGTCATGAAAAATCTCCTGACAAAGAAAAGCCCTGGACCTGATGGTTTAACTGGTGAATTCTATCAAACATTTAAAGAATACCAATTCTTCTCCTACTTTTCTAGAAAAGTGAAGAGGAAGTAACACTTTATAACTCATATTGTGAAGCTAGCATTACACTGAAATCAAAGTCAAAGACACTATAAGAAAAGAAAACTTCACACTAATATCCCTTATGAACATTGATGCAAAAATCCTCAACAAAATATTAGCAAATGGAATTCAGCAGCAATTTACAAGGATCATTCATCATGGCCAAGTGGGATTTAGTGCTGGAATGCAAGGATGGTTCAATGTCCAAAAATTGATCAATGTAATACAACACCTTAACAGAATGAAGGAAAAAACCCCACCTGATCATCTTGTTGCAGAAAAAGCAACTGGCAACATTGAACACCCTTTCAAGACAAAAACATTCAATGAACTAGAAATAGAAGGTCATAACCTCAACATAATAAAAACCATCTAATAAAGCCCACAGCAACTATCACACTGAATGGTGAAAAACTGAAAATGTTTCCTTTAAGATCAGCAGTAAGGCAAGGAAGCCTGCTTTCACCACTTCTATTGAACAAAGTACTGTAAGTTCTAGGAAAAGCAATTAGATAAGAAAAAGAAATAGCAAGGAAGAAGTAAAATAATCTCTGTTCACTGGTGATATAATTTTATATGTGAGAAATAAATCTCTATCATGTATAAATGACCCAGCCTGTGGTATTTTGTTATAGCAGCAAGAACAGACTAAGACAATGATAAATTTATGTTATGTGTATTTTAATACAATAAAGAAAAATTGGGAAAAAAATGAACATCAGCTGTTTTTGCCAAAGTCAAAGGGATCTATCTGAGTCCAGTAAGCAATGCTTTCCAATCAATGAAAATAAAACGGTAGAAGTCCCAACCAGCATGTTTACGAAACATGAATAAGAACAGTGGGCATTTACTAGGAAGATCTCACTTTCAAATATATTTATCTTGCTTCCACTTTCTCCAGAGAGAACAGAGAAGTTCCTTGAGTATCTTAGAGCATGATTGGCCTGGGGAACAGCAATCACCTCACAGAGAGAACACAGGGAGGTGGCAAGGTCCCCTCAAACAATCAAAAGCACAGCTACCAGCAATTGAATGTGTGATTGAAGCCAACACACAGAATCTACCTCCCTAGGCTAAATCATTGTCATCTTTACCTGGGAGCACAGCAATGGTCCCTTAACTGGTTATGTTGCTCCTCTTCCCTCTTCCCCAATCAAATTACCACACAGCAGACAGAAAAATGTTTAAAAATTAAATCTGATGATATTCTTGCCCTGTTTTAAAGCTTCAATGGGTTTCAATTACACTTTGGATAAAATTTAAAATCCTGAAAGTTTTTACGTGATCTGGTCCCTGCCTACCTCTCCAGCTTCATTTTCTACATTTTCTTCCTCACTGAGTTTCAAACTCAAAGGCCTACTTTCTGTTTCTCATATAAACCAAGACCTTTGCTTTCACACAGTATTAGGACAAGCTGTTTCTGTCTGCCTGGGAGGATCTTCATCACCCCCCAGCCCATCCCAGGCCTCCAAGTCTGAGTTTCTGTGCCCTCCAGTCTGGGTTAGATTATATATTATTATGGTCTCCTATACTTTGTCTTTACACATATTACTTGTTTAAGTAAAATTACTCAAACCAATAGTAATTTAATTATTTATTGTCTATCTTTCCCAATGAGGGCAGGCACTGTGTCTATCTTGTTCATTTCTGAGATCTCCGTACGTGGTTGCTGATCCATAGTTGGTTCTTAATAAATATCTGTGGAATGTAAACGGAGATGTGACAGGACTTAATGGGAAAACTTATTATTGTCTCCGTGTTTAGCTCAAAGCAGGACGTTTTGTTTTATCTACTGTTGGGGCTCAGAAACCTCAAAGTGCAAAGTATGTGCATAGTAGTGCTAAACTGAAGAAAAGCCTCAAGGTCTCTCTGACCTCCCCTCTCCGCCACACGGTCTCTCCCAAAGCACAGGATAAAGTTATTCTCCGAAGTTCCCTTGTCTGCCAAAGTCTGGATCTATCAAAGAAGAAAATAGTTACTTCTGATCCCTTCTCTGAGTTTTCATTAACTGAAACCATATCACAGAAAAGAAGCCTAAAGTCTGTCAAGAAACCTAAATAGGCTGGGCGCGGTGGCTCACGCCTGTAATCCTAGCACTCTGGGAAGCCGAGGTGGAGATCGCTCAAGGTCAGGAGTTCGAGACCAGCCTGAGCAAGAGCAAGACTCCGTCTCTACTAAAAAATAGAAAGAAATGATCTGGACAGCTAAAAAAAAAATACATATATATATAAAATTATCTGGGCATGTGGAGCATGCCTGTAGTTCCAGCTACTTGGGAGGCTGAGGCAGAAGGATCCCTTGAGCCCGGGAGGCTGAGGCAGTAGGATCACTTGAGCCCAGGAGTCTGAGGTTGCTGTGAGCTAGGCTGATGCCACGGCACTCTAGCCCAGGCAACAACAAAAAAAAGAAACCTAAATAGACTTTTGTCACAAACCATAGTCCGTCCCATGGGCCCAACAGACTTTGTCCCAGACCGTTATATGTTCTTTAATCCCATTAAATTCCCCTAAAAATCATTTCCTGTCCCCCTAAACTCAACCACACTTCTCCATCTTCCTTTCCCTTAAAAATTAAAATATGTAAATATCTGTACTCCATTGAGAGATGGGGCAATCACTCTGTGATTCTCCTTGTGTACAAGATAGTAATAAATTTATGTGCTTTTCTTTTATTAATCTGACTTTATGTAAATTAATTTTTCAAAAAGCCTTCCAAGGATGAAGGGGAAGTTTTCCCTTCAGCCCCACACTACAAAACTTCATATCTACATCATCTAAAAAATAACAAATGTTGTAGGGTTTACTGAACTTCTGAGGGTGGGAGATGAGGAGAATGACATCATACACCACACAGAAAGGCTTGATTGAAAATTCCTGTTAGATGTCTCTGTTCTTCTCAAAGTTCCTTTCTGGCTTGTTGTCTTCCCCTTCCCCTTCCAGGCAGCCTCTCCAGTGTCACAGACCTTAACCTTCACCACCCAGATTTTCCCATGGCAACAAGGGCTCTCTCTATGTCTTTTCCTGTATGCAATTTAACTATGCATCTTTATTTTAAAAATGAGCCAGCTCTATACTGATGTGGAACAATCTATAAGGTATAAAAAGTGGACAAAGCAAACTCTACAATAGAATCTCTAGTATGTTACCATTTATGCAAAACAAAACAAAAATACAAGTACGTGCTTTCTTATGCACTGAATATTTCTGAAAAATATATAGGAAATTTGTAATGTTAGTTGCTTCTGGGGAGGAGAACTTGATGGCCAGGGTATAGGGGTGGGAGAGAAACATACTTTCCCCTATGTATTCCTTTTCAATTTCACAGCTATTCCAATCAAATGGTCCTTTTTATTTCTTTTTAAATAAGTGCATAGATTTGGTGGTTTTAAGAACACAATGTACAAATAATCCTGAGCCTAGAGTGAGAGGAGGAGCAAAGCTTTTCTACTTTAAATTTATACAAATTTTGTCTCTTTTAAACACAATTATGGTTCCTTATAAATGTTTATTAAGAGCAGGGAGTCTTCCATAATATGTAGCTTCTAAACACAAGGGGTTTTTGTCGTTGTTAACAATTGTAACATATAAACTTAAGGCTGTGTTGATCTCAAAGCATGTTTAAGTATACTGACTATAAGACACTGTGTTAGAATGTATGTTATGCAAAATTATTTTTATTCCACTTCAAGTAATAAATGTTTGCCTTAGCAATTTGAATTTATTAGCTGATCTTGTGATAATTATTGCATTGACTGTGATCTTACTGATCTCATAATTTTTTCTACTGATGGGGTCTTGCTGTTCTGCCCAGGCTGACCTCAAAATCCTGGGATCAAGGGATCTTCCTGCCTCAGCCTCCCCAGTAGCTGGGAGTACAGGCAAGTACCACCATGCCCAGCTTTCTGCCTATTATATAAACAGGATAAGTTCTCTTGTTAATTCAAAAATGTAGCAGATTCTGAGTCTAGAGTTCTCTCCTCAGTTGAAAATAAAACAGTACTTAGAGCAGATTGATTATCGAAAACTTGTGCTTTCAGACAAATTGGCACTGTGGTCCTGGAGACAAGTCTGAATGGAGAGTGGTGGAATAGATTGCTTTGGCCCTAAAATTGAACTGTGCTAATGTAATGACTGAAGAGGCCTGATGAAATCCTGTTTTGGTTCTCAGTGGAAACTGCCTATCTTTGCTGCCTATTTCCCATCTGAGAAACTGCTGTACTCTCTAAATTAGATACAAAAAATAAGTGCATATATTCATGTGTATTGGGGTAAGGATTCAAAATTTAGAAGCAATGTTAGCAAAAGCAGTGTTTTTTACTGGTATGAAAAGAGGCAGATCAAACTGACAAATAGTCATGTTATGTCGTGATAGAGAAACTATTCTCTCCCTGGAGGTTTTTTCCTCCTTTTTCTTATATAATTTAAAAATTGATCAGCCAAAAACCAGGTCTGAATAGGAAGTCTTAGATGGTTCGTGTGTCAGGCAGGGTTCTGGCAGAAAAACAGGATTTACCCCAGATGGGCTTAGAAGAACTCACATTCATGGCTCTACTACTTACAGAGGTGTAGGCTAGGGTGAAAGAGTAAACCGGGGCTGTGAGGCGCCCAGAGGCTAGCAACAAAAGGAAGCCCTTACTTTCCCTATAGAGGAAGGCACAGGTCAGGGTAGGGGTGTGTGGTGGGGTGTGACGGTGGGGGGTTGGGGACAGTGGGAGAGGGATGGGGACAGAGTTTCTGGAGCTCTGTAGAGTTGGGAAACTGTAGATGTGGCCACCCTGCTTCTCCTGGGTACTCATGGAGGAAAGTAGCTATAGCAAGAAAGGTGCTGCTGAAACAGAGAGAAAGAAAGGAATAAATACTGCGTATCCCTCTCCTCCCATCATCTGCTCTCTTCTCAGTGGCCTGGACAAATCTAGAGGGAAATCAGCCCTGACGGGGGCATGGGAGATGCAATCTCCAGGGCTTAGTCTTCCAGGGCACAGGGCAGGAGACAGAAGGATGGAGAATGGATGGGGGGTGCAAGTGCAAAAAGAATAATCAGCGTACTCAGTGTTGTGTGTCCATGTGTTAACATCCTCTGGGCAAATCCCAATGTGGAGCGACGAGTATATGTTTCCCTGCCAGGTAAGCTGCTAGTAACTTCGGTCTGGCTAAACCTCAACTGGCTTGGGGTGATTATGGGGGCTCTATGTGAACTGAGGTAGGTATTTAAGGAAAAATTCTCTCTGGATATCTGGCAAATGCATTGTTGCCATAGTATGTTGCATATGATATCTTGAGACATATAATATAATTAATATTCTAGATAGACAACAAAGTGCTTGCATAAATTTTCAAGTGCCCCCCCCCGAGGAATTATTAATAAATTAACAAATTAAAATCTGAAAAAAAAAGTGCACATCCGACTTCAAAGAATAAGAATCTGAGTAAGACTGAAGGATATTGCAAAAGCGTGTTAAGGAAAAAAGACATAGTTAACTCCTTCCTTCTCTACATTCTGAAAGAGAAAGCTGCAATTTTAAAACGGCAATTTGTGAAAATAATTTAAATCAGTTAAAGAAAATTAACATTCAGATGGTAGAATCTAATTTTCTACTTAGTTTCTAAGTGGAAAATAACGCATATTTATTTTAGGTGTGAAAATTTTTCTTTAGGAATAATTTACTCTCACCAGAAAAAATGAGTGTATAAATACATTTGCAAAAAAAGTTGCAAACTTTTCATTTCCAAGATGAAGTATAACAAATAAAACTAAACTATTACTGTAGATTAAACTGTTTTATATTAGTAATTCTCTTTTCCAGCATCACTTTACGCACAAAAGGGAAAGTTTAAGGGAAAGTTTTGTGATGATAGAAATTAGCAGCAAACCAATAAAGACACATGTTAACATAACTAATTGCCTCAAGATTGTACTAATAGTCAGGTGGGACTAAAATTATTCTATTTTGGTAATGTTTTCATATGAATTTGGTTGCTGCTGTTTTAATTTTGTGGTAAAAGCTTTTAAACAAAAGTAGTATATAATAAGACTAGGATGTTTATCATTTTCCTAGTTTGAGAAATTTTTTAGTGATGCTACTAGAAGTGTTCATTGGTAAATGAAGTCTTTTTTCCTTAGAATTCTGACTCTTTTTCCCCATCATCTCTGTAGTAATTGTGCAGTTATTTCAATAATAGAATGGAGACAAACAGTGGTATATTTTTAATCCACAAAAAGATTCCGTTTTTTTCCTACTGAAGCTAAAATGCCTAATTTTTCTAGAGCTATAATTTCAATGCTTAATTTATATTTACCACCATCAGAGCAGGTATTTAAGGGTGTAGAAATTGAAAGTAAATATGGGTATACAACTAGAATGTGTTAAAATGTAAACAAAGTGTGACTTTTATAAACTGGTTCTTGTAAAACTAAAACAAAATTTTAAAATTAGGCGAAACTATGAAATTCTTTCAGTTAAACCATCTGGACAATCTTTTGGAAATTACTATTGTATATTCCATATAATTTGTCCATTTAAAGTGTATAATTCGATGGTGTTTATATACTCATGGAGTTGTGGAAGCATCACTGTCATCAATTTTAGAACATTATCCTAAAAAGAAATCCCATACCCATTAGCAGTCATTTACCATTTCTCCCCATTGCCTTATCCCCTGGCAACCGTGACTCTTCCTATCTCTATAGATTTGTCTGTTCTGGACATCCAGGGTAATTTTTAAAAGTACAGTCTTCTCTGACAAATTCTCAATTTTATATTGATTTATTACATTTTGGTATACATTTGTTTATATTATCCTCCTAATCGACTATTGAAACTTTGCATTAATTTAATACTGACGTCATATATAAGAATTTTGAAAAAATTACAATTGATCCCCAAACTGGTATCATAAAATATAAATAATGACATCTGTGGATTATTGTTTAGGTGTAATTTTGGCCTATAAAATGTGAAGCAGTTCAGGAAATTTTTGAACAGGTAATCAATCAATCAATCAATCAATCAAACAAAATAACCTCGAGATGTTATATTAGTCTGTATTCATTACTCTGTCCCTAGATATTGGTGAAGGGAAACATTTATTCTGGCCTGGTCCTTTTTCTTTTATCACCTAGATCTCTGGCACATACCATCATCATCACTGGAGAGCTGACTCTCCCATACAAGAGACTTTATTATTGTCAGAAAATTCTTACTTTTCCACTAGCCTTTGCTTGAGGTTACATTCAGACTCCTCAATGACGTACTTATAAACACTAGTTCCTGTACTAATCCGCTGGAGGCTGGAGTTCAGGAAGCTTTCGTTTGCAAAACATTCTGCCAAATGCTGATCTCCATTGTTTGTTACTTGGGAAATTTCTTCTATTTTCCTGCTGTTGCTATTCTCTGTTCTATTTCTCTGCCTTGAATTGTGTTGAAACAATACATCGTTTGGAGGCTGCCATCTTATTGGATGAAATATTTAACTTGTAGTATAT
>RJWJ010015261.1:0-36500 GCA_004363605.1 Indri indri | reverse complement strand
GTTTAAATGTTCCAGTAGCCATATTTAAAAAGTGAAAAGAGCTAGGAAAAATTAACTTTAGTAATATATTTTATTTTACCTCAGATATCTGAAATATTACCCTTTTAATGTAGACTTAAAATTAATAAAATTATTAATGAGGTATTTTACATTCTTTTTTTCATATTCAGTCCTTGAGGGCCTTTGTGTATATTACACTTACAGCACATCTTAGTTCAGACTAATCCCATTTTCAGTGCTCCATAACGACATGTGATAAGTGGCTACCACATTGGACAGCACAGACGAGAAGCCCAAATCCCCAAGCATGGCTAGTTAAAATAAAAGGGCTTATTAGCAAAATAAGGCTGAACTGTACAGGTTACCAAAAAATTCCAGAGACACAGCCAAAATAAAGAGGGTACTGCTGCAGAATGTTTTTGTACTGGCAGTCACAAGAGTGAGAAGTGCCAGCAATACAGGTGGAGTTTGACCAAACGGAGCAGAGAATCAAATTGAGGCTGAACTGCACCTGCCCCACTCCTGGTTGCTCTGGCAACCAGACTCCCTCCCCATGCTAATGACATTATAATGAGAACATCCACATGCAAATGAATTAAGCAGTAATTACAGGCAGATCCTCAGTTGTTCTATTAACTCCACTGAAGAGGGTGGTGGTTGAGAGAGGAGTTAGGGAGAGCTGGATACCGCACAGAGAAGATCATGAAAGGAAAGAATTTGAGTTCCAAAATAAAATGGCTATCTGGAGCCTACACACCAGGCAGTAAAGTCACGCAGTAACATATTCACATTGTTACATCTGTTTGGCTTTTCCTGCTATTACCATCACTCAGGGGGAGAGAGACCACCCAAGGGAAAAAGAGAAACGCACAGAGAGACAACAGCAACTCTGCAGGAAAAGCGCAGGTTTGGGGAGAAATGCTGTCCTCCTTCCCTCCTTCTCCCCACCCCCATTTCAAAAAAAATTACTCATGATTTTCTCTATGTCCAACCCATCCATGGGGAGCTGCAGTGAACAACATCAAAACTCTGGGAAAAGACAAAAAGGAGACCGAAAGCTTGTTCTTCATTCTTGGTTCCAGCTTGCTCTCAATTGCTTTCTGCAGTTTTCCCCAAGTTGTTCAGAGCCACATTGTAATTAACAGTGAACAAGTTGAATAGTGAACTTCAGAAACCTGATAATCCTGGCAACACGGATCATGGGAATAGTGAATAGTGTATATACTGAAGTCTTGCATTTTGTAGGAATTTGCATGTGGAAAGTTTTGTAACTTGTAGGAATTTTTAGGTTTCCAGAATCTTGCTGTGTCTCTCAGAAAAATATGTATAGATTTATATATAGGTAAATAATACATACGTGAGAAAAAATATGGTGATGATATGTTCAGAAAATATTCAGATCACATAATTAGACATGTGTTGGAAGGTACATCACTTTGGCTACCATACCAATAGACATGATAATATTATTAACACTATATATCAATATATAGCATTCAAATATGAGTTCATAGAAAACATAACATAGCCCTACTTTTATTTTGGAATAACAGCCTAATTACCTAGTGCTTGCTATATGCCAGGGACTATTGTAAGTTGCACAGTAGGTCTATGAGGTAAGCATTATGGTTAGCACATTTGACAGATGGGGAAATAAAGTAATGTGCCCAGGTTAGTAAGAGGCAGAGCTAAGAACTGAATTCAGTTAGCTTGGCTCCAGAATCCACAGATATGTATTATAAGATATCAAGGATAGAGCCTTCGAAAAGATAAAACAATCTTTATTAATGGTGGACTAATTGACCATTTCTTATCTAGTAGAACTACTAATAAGTATAGTAAAATTATTTAATATGACTATCACATTTAGAACAAAAAAAAATGGAATAGTGAATAGGCTGGTTTGGCTGGAATAGAAGGTTCATGTAGAGCATAAGAGGAAGGTGTTGGTAAGGACCCAACTGCCAAGGAATTCTAAAATAGAAGGATTTCAGAAGGACGCCATGAAAGCTTTTGATGTGAGGAAAACAGTGTTTGAGGAAATTTGATTTAGTAGTAGAGTATAAGCATAGGAGGGAAAAGAGATGAGCTATTGAGATAAATTAAACTATAGCTTTTTACCCAATGCATGCATGTAATAATGGTAGTAGTAGGAATGAAGAAAATAATCAATGAACAGAAACTTTCAAGGCAAAAACCCAAGTGAAACTGGATATTGAATGGAGTGGGACAAATGAGGAAAACAGAAAAGAACAACAATTTAGGATTAAACCCAGGATTTTCTGCCAAAGTGATGAAATGACAGACAAAGGGAATTTTCAGCGGCAATTGGATTAGGACAGAATTTCAGCCTGGACATTAACATTATAACATTTTCGGCCAGATAATTCTTTGTGCTTCCCTGTGCATTGCAGGGTGCTTAGCAACACCCTTGGCTTCTACCCACGTGCTGCTGGTGGCACCATTTACCAGTGTGACAATGTCTCCAGACAGTGCAAAATGGCCCCAGGTGGAGGTGGGCGGGGGAGGGAAAGCAGCAAAATAGCCCTTGATTGAGAAACACTGGTTTAGGGAAATGACTATGAGTTTAGTAGACTTTGAGATAGTATTGGGACAGGCACATGAACATATCCAGAAGGACTGGGAAGTGCATAATTGAAATGAGAGAGAGAGAGAAAGAGAGAGAGAGGTCAGAGCTGAACACGAAGATTTGAAGATTTTGTATTATCTTGTAAAGGAGCAATAGTGGATCAGGCATCTGAAGTCAGGGTTTAGAACAAAAAAAGCATAGAGCTCTGGAACAAAGGAAACTCAAAAAAAGAAAAACTACCAATGAAGGAGACATAGGCAGTGTCCTGAGGAGAAGAGAAGGAAGCCAGGTTTGGCAATGTGATCAGTCCCACGGGAGAGAGCTGTCGGCATGAAGTGGAAACCTGCAGTTCCAGGAGTGACTAGGGCCCAGTTTAATAGAAACTGTTGGTTAGGATGAGGAGCAGGTCTCAGTGATCCTGGAAAGAGAAATCACATCAAGCTCTCTTGGTGGTGGAGGTGGTGGGGAGGGTGTGATGGTGTTGAAACTAAATTTCCAAAAATTAAAGAATGAGTGGATGATGATGAAGAGAAGGGTGGCTGGATTATTCTTTGGGGAACTTTGGCACTGGCAGTTAGAAAATGGCCAGGTCAATCATAAAGGACAAATTTGCCTTTTTAAGATATAAAAGAGCAAGTTTTAAGAAAGATATGCAGGAATCATTGGGAGGCAACTGAGGAGGCCAGGGTCTTGGAGAAAGTTCAAGGATCCTGATTTGATCCTTCAAACAAGAAGGCAGAGCTTCTGAGATGAGTATCACTCTATAAACACCTCCTCCTGGACTCTCCTAAGAGCAAGACATAGAACAGAAAACAAAGATGCAAATTTACTTCTTGGTGAAATTGGTTCACAATTTTTCAAACACATTATCTGTGAATGTGGAATTGTCTGGCATTGGTCTTTTGCCAATTGCCTGAGTCAGTTGTTTGGATGTTGAAGCTGGAGTATAGCTGAAGGGGACTATCTCAGACAATTTATAAGAAAAGCATATTTTAAGTCTATGGAATCATCCACTTTTTTTAGTTTGTTGGAAATATAATCTCGAGTCCCCCAAAGAAAAGACTTTTCAACAGCTAAAATCTTTCATTGTGGAATTTATTTTCCATTTTTATCAACATTTCCATCCGTCTATGCATTTAAAGCTCACTAGAATCAGAGGGGCTTACCAGATACAAAAATTCCAGATTATTGTTTATCTATTATAACTTATTGTAAAATTACACAGATTCACTGAAACTTTCAAAACAGCATATATGCTACTCTCGGTGATCAAGAAAACCTCCCCATTCATCACGGTAGTTCATGACGGTAGTTGCTTACCATCAGCAAATTTAATGTAGGCATAAATAATACACCTTTTTGGCAAACAAACTTTATATAAGATTTATAAAATCTAAGTATCTAATACAACATGCTGAACTTGGTTTTATTTAATTGATTTTATGGGCCTTTATTTCCCGAGTCATGAAATAATACCTTGAGAATTTCAGAAATTTTAATTCTAAAGCTTTATTATGTTTTATCTAAACCTTCTTTCATATTCCCTTTTCAGTTGCGCTGTGGAAAAGTACTTATTGTAAATGATTCACTGAAAAAGATTATTCATGCAATGCATACTATAATGAAATAATTTGTGTAAAGCATTTCATTTGAATGAAATATTTTATATTATTATTGACATTATAAGATCACAATTATAAACATGCAGAGCCTTCTTGGTGTTCTTTTTCTTTTATCTTTTTGCAAAAGAACACATGCGTCCCATATATATTCAAACAGTCAGGCATAGTTTTTGAGTGTCACACATGTGTTAAGTGCTAGAGAGGCTATAAGAACCAAAGCAGCAAAATCTCTGTCCTCCTAAAGGCAAGAGAGGAACAAAAATGCAAATGATCAAATCACATAATGTAGTAAATGAGAAAGGTTACTGCTGCTACAGAAATAGGATGTCAGAGAAGGCCATTTGGATAAGGCAGTATTAATATATGCATATATGTTACATGTTCTCTGGTGTGTCCTTTGTATTTATATATGTAACGTATAAATTACCTTGCCATGTATCTTTTTATGCTGAATTAAAACAAAACTTTACTCATCTGAGTTAAACTGTTTGTCTCCAATTGCCTAATTAAAAAGGAATAGATATTTAAATACAATTTATTTTAACATAATCTCCTGCCTGCATTTTTCTAGTTATTTAAATTACAGTTTAATTCTAACATGTAAACTTTGATTAATGGAAACATACATTAAATAAATCCTTACTGTCTTTAGGTTCACATTTATTGTTTGACTTAGAGTTTAAGAGCCAGATTGGATACACTATTTTCTACTGTATCTTAAATAACATCAAATTTGTTCTAAATAATCACAATCACTAATAACATACAGTTGACTTTGTTTTTGTTATCTTCCACAACCCACATTGGGTCCACAATTTATAAACTGGAACTAAATGTAAACTTTCCACCAAAAAGAGTAAGAACTTGTTATTTCTATTAGGATATCTCTACCATTTGTATACATGATAAATATGAGATGTTTTTATTGTATCCATGCCCCCAAATAAATGTCATTTCAGAATGCAATACAGTATTAAAATGGTAGCAATGTATAGAACTCAAACAGGAGAATATATTTGGGAATGGATACAGTGCATGTGCTTAAGATACACAATGTGCTAGAAGGAACAATAGTAGTTAACATCTAAAAATAAGTAATTACTGTGGACAGATACAGAGGATATTGGAATAAACAGGAAAACAGTACACTATACCTAGGTATTAATAATATGGATTTTCCCAGGTAAACTTGAAGTGCCTGCTTCGGGATATAGTTGCTATTTTTGTAGGGTTCTTTCTAACCACTTCAGTTCATTCAGTCAGCAAGAGTTCCAATTATTTTACACTCAATGAAGTTATTGCTTTGGATAAGTGTCATTTTTTTGTACATTTTCTGGATTTCTAGGGGTTGGTAGCCAATGCACCTAGATACACCTGCAAGTGGGCTATTTATTTATATTGTAGTTATAAACAAGTGTAGAACATGAAATGTTGGCACAATTTTTAGGATATTAACCTGGAGAGAAATCATTTGGAACAAGCATGGGAATTTCAGGCTACTAATATTCTCAATTCAAGTGATAAAATCTAACTGCTTGGCTTCATATTTTTTAGTATTACCCAAGCCAACAATTTCCAACATTGGTTTTCTCACTTTGTAAGTCACCTTCAGTTTTCTTATATGGCCTTTGGAAATATTTTAAAACACAAAAAACAAACAAAACTTGCTAAAATAAACCAATCAGTCATGAAGAAACTACTGTGTGTTTAACATTGTCTTAAATTGATATTAGGCTCTGCGATGACCAAAGGGAAGCTGCTACCCACGGTGCCTGCACTTGGAGATTGTAATTTTGTTGGGAAGATAAAATGAAAACAAATAGTATACAGAGATTAAAGAAAGCGAACACAATTAAACTTTCATTATAATTTATTCTAATGTTAAATGCATTTGCATCTGTGCACGTGCATGCGTGTATACATGTCACGTGGTACTTTGAAATCGAACAAACAGCCCTTGGGTATAAGTGGCACATTGATATTGCACAGTGATGTAAAAACTTAGCTTATATTTTTTCTTGCTCCTCTTAAGCCAATCTGTATTCTACTTTTTGAGATAATTACTTAACAAAAAGGCCTGTTAGGAAAACTGAAAGGAAATGGATGGCAGCCTTGGCCTATTCTCTGTGTCCCCGAGCAGCTGCCCATGAGAGCTTCCCAGCGGCCATGTGCCCTTGCCTGGCTTGCATTGTTCCGACCCCCTTGGAACAGTGTGGTTGCGCTAACCCGATTTATGAGATGCAGCAACATCTGGCGGCGTTGGCATCCTGGTTCGACTCCGATTGTCACTCCGTGTCACCGGATGAATGTGTCCTGAGTGCCTGTTGGGGTGTGTGATAATACAGCCTGCATTAGCACATGTTGGGGGCAGGGGCAGGCAGAGGCATTCTTGGGCCTCCCCATGCCGGGCGGCCGAGAGCCCAACAAAGGGGAGGTGGCGGGATGCACAGAAGTGCTGACGAGGAAGGCCTGACACGCTGCAGGCAGTACGTGACATCTCGTGGCTTCTGGCTGTTGTTGGGTGTGATGAATGTCACCGGCATGATGGATGACTTTCAGATCTCTCCCATTATATCATATCTGCAAGAAATTCCCTCTTCCTCAAATGTCTTTTTGTTCCTCCGCCCCTGAGCTGCAGATGGCATCTGCCCACGCATTCCCATTGTGTGAAGCCTACAGAGAACGTCGCCATTCTTCTGGGATCCTGCTCATGGTTGAATTGCTAGCATTCAATTAAGACTTGAAATTATGGCTTTGGGCAGTTTAACCTCTTCTAACACAGAGTAATGGTAGTTACTCTGGCCATGTAGGAATTTCCTGAGGTGCCACAAATATATTTCATTAAGATCTGAAAGGATAGAATCAGTAGATTAAATAAAGGCAATTGCTATTTTCTTCTACCTACTTTGGAATCGAATTATTTTTTATAAAGAAAAAATACTATTTTAGCCATTTGTATTCACACATAAATCCCTAACAAAATGTCAAGTGATCTCTCAATTGCAAAATATAGCCTGACAATATAATAATTCATATTAGGTACAGAGGTTAAACATACATAAATTGGTAGTAGGCCAAAGTTATAGCTTCTCCTTTTTTTCCCCTCTTTAGCTCAATGATATAGATTTCACATGCCTGATTTATGAAGTAAATGTTTTTACTTAGGAAAAGTTACAATGATGACTAATGTGGAAAAGAGCAGATTGGTTATACACAGCCTTTCTTCTGCCTTTCTTGCAATTGTCTCAGGCATTATGGTAAAAGCGAACATCAGCTGTAGTTATAGGTAAGCCAGTGAATGGGCCCAGGGATTTTCTTCTAAATTACAGAAAAAAGCAATATGCCCTTCAGGTACTACCAGGTTCAACATGCGTTCCATGCTATGTGCAGCATGTAGGTGGTTTATACTCCTCAAATGAAACTCCCCAAGGTAATGTGTAAATACTTGTGGGTTGAAGGAATGCTACTTATAGAGGGTAAAAGCCACACAAATCCCTGGAAATCTCAGATGAATTTTAAATAATCAATCTCAGACGCCAGATTACAGGTAAATTGGGCTTAGAAGGTAGGATCGAGGTACATACCTTGATGATTATCAGTGGAATGTTTGAATTCCCAGGAAGGATGCCTTGTGAGCACAGATAAAGAATTAAAAGACTCTTGGAAAAGTCTGTATTAGGAGGAATACTCAGTTAACAGGAGAGATAAGAAAGCAACCAAAAAAGGGAGTTAATAAAAAAAAAAAAAAAAGACAGGAATTTGGACAAGTACCTGAGTCAGGAGACAAAAGGAGTCATGGACCTAATAAACACAGGCCTCTGGGCCATTGCCTGAGAAGGGCTAATGGCTTTTGAAGGCTGACTTAGGAAAGTGACAACCCTTATCTACACTGAGTATGAAAAGGGAAAACAATAATATCTAACAGTTATTAAGAGCTTATTATATACCGGATACTTTTCTAAATTCTCTGGATGTATCAAACAACCTTTTGAAGGATAGATATACCCAATCGATTAATAGTTTAAAATGGTGTCTCTTCCAGTCTCCTACATGTATGCATTCTCCCAAGGCATTGTTTCCCACACTGCCAAAGCACATGAATCCCTGGGTGCTATTTAAAAATGCAGATTCCTAAGACCCTCCCACATAGGTCTTGGGCTACAGAGCCTTTTCTTTTAATGAGCAATTGTGATAATTTTTATTTTCAGAACTTTTAGGAAAATGCTAACTTCAGAAAAAATAACAGGCTTTCCAAATTTGGGGCTTTATGGATCATACTTCCACATTCAGAAGTAAGCAGAGCAAAAGTTTATAGTGTATATGTATATACATATATGTATATATGTGTATACACACACACACACACACACACATATATATGTTAGGCAGTGTACACTCAATACCTGAATAAGTGATGCATGAATGATTGCATGAAAACCTTGGATTAAAGAAGTGTAGCTAAGTTACAGGGTAGTTTGACAATAGATAAAAGGAATTTGCAAGTAAAAGTCATGCCTAATCTATCTTAGTTAGAATTCTCAGAAATAAATAACTTGCAATTAGTACATTGCATATTACTAGATAATTCATGACTTACTACACAGTGGATTTTGTAGAACTGTGTGGACCAAGGCTGGTCTCTGTGGCCATGATAGTGTCTAGTGTGTTTCCTTCACTGAACAATGAAAGATCTGAAAGAGAATATTGCATTCTTATGTGATGCCACATTAAACCACATAGGCAAACTCAACAGCCTTCTTTCCTAGCAATTCCAAATCATGTAGAAGTCTGACTTGGACTAGTAAAACTCTATCAGTCAAAATGACTACAAAAAAGGATTTTTTTGACATTCCTACTATAGCAAGTCTCTTATTTAAAGAAGATATTTGCAATTCCTGAGAAAATCACCAGTCCACCTTTGTGTTACAGAAGAAAATGGGGTACAAAGGTGGTTGAAATTACTTCTTTTTTGTAAAAGCCATAATTTGTGAAAATCAAATAATTTCCAAAGAAAAAATGCTATCTGTAGTATGTCTGGCTTCCAAAAAGAAGCCAACACAAAGGAAAATGTAGCAGTCTGGGCTGCAGGGCTGCCAAGCCATTTCTGGGCACCAGACTCCTATTCACAATAGCAATGCGAAAGTGAACCGGTGTGGAGAATTACTTCAGCCCGACAAAAGGTCTGGGCTTAAGCCCAGTCATTAAATTATGAGTCCAAAATTCAAGCTGAATATTTATAAAACTTTGAATTTTTCAATTCATGAATTAGAGACACCATAAGCATCATTACTGTGAATGAATTATGAATACATTGTTATTACCTAAGCAAAGCTGTGAGTTGATTATTCTTAAAGAGAATCTCAACTTTATCTCCTGGTGAAACTTCTCCCATGAAATTAAAGAATAAGTGGAGAAAAATTGGAAGGGACTCTATTGTAGGCGTTCTCCACTCTGGCACTATTGACATTTTGAGTTGAGTAATCATTTCTTGGGGGTAGGGAGATCTGTCCTGTGCATTGCGGGGTTTTGAGAAGTGGCATCGCTGCTCTCTACCTGCTGCATGACAGTAGATTCCCTCCCAGGTGTGACAATCAAAGACATCTCCAGCAGACAGAAAGGGACTGAGGTGAACAAACAATCAAGTGTCTCCAGACATTGTCACATGCCCCCCGGTGAGGGCGGGAGCATCACCTCTGGCTGGGAAATACTCTCTTGTGTGAACATCACTCACAGGAATGTGATCCCATTTTACCAGACCCATTTTACTGACTTGTCAAGAAAGTGGTTCTAAATGTGCTTGTGATATATACATTATTCTTTTTGGCTATGGGATGTGTTCATTTTTTTCTTTCTTTCTTATCCTGACATTTCTGAAGTCCTGGAAAATAGAAAGCAGCCTACTTGCAGTAATGTTAACATGAATAGAGGAATGGGGGAAAGATCACTTCCATTAGAAACTGCAGAAGCTGAAGGAGGTAGGTGGACTCACTTCCTCAATAATCTATGCTTTTTCTTCCCACAAACAATACAAAAATATCGCCACTGGGAAGTGACTTCCCTCCTCTGGACAAATTGGTTTGTCTCACAATAATGAGGCACAAGCCCCTCTGTCTCTCAGGGTTTATTTATAACATCCTGTGTTTATTTATGACGTCTTGCATTCCCCTCTCTCCTAATAATGTCCTTTGCATATTCCACTAGATATTGCAGTGGTTTTCCTCTGCTTTCACACTGCAATGGAAATTGCTGCCGTAAGGAATCTCACGTCCTTGAATAGTGTTTTGTTTCATGCAGGTGAAGGCTGAATTTTGCTTTCGGGTGAAGTGAGCCCAGGAAATTAGCTTATTAAACATGTAAAGACCTTGGGTCAAAATAAATGTCAGATAATATGCAGGATCTAGAAAGATATGAAAATATTGTTTTCTATGGTAATATTATAATATAAGAAGTAGTCTCAAAACAAATGTAGGTACATTTTTTGGAGATAGTAGCATCATAGAAATAGATTGCCCCAAATTTGTATTATTTTTTAAAAAGGAGCATTTGCAATTATAATATCTATAGTCTAAGGGTGAAAAAAGTATGCATGTGTTAATGTAGATATTTAAGTCTAAATACCATTAGGAAATGTATTGCTTAGATTTCCCAGATGATTTTTGCTTTAAACAACGAAGTTCAGAAAATTTACTTTCAGTGTTAACATCTGATCAGCTTTTACCTTGTATCATAAATTTGTCTTCCCCTAGAAGGCTACATGGAATCATTGATTATTAATTTACAATTTCTCCTCTTTCTGCAAGTAAGAGCTTGCATTTCTTGCTCTCACATGTTTTCTCTCTCCCTCTCTCTCTCTCTCTCTCTCTGTTTCCTTCTTCCTTACCCTCTTCTCTCTCCTATATCCTGCTACTATTGAGCAATAGGAGAGAGTTAGGTCCCTTGACTTGAAGGAGATGAAATTTCTATAAGGTCAGAGACAGAGGCACATTTTAAAAGACTGAATTACTTAAAATTAAGTACATGCAGTGAGGCACTATAAAACAGCAGTGTCTAAGAATCTCAAGAACTTTCTTTTCAAGAAATCAGCAATCATTATTTAGTGCAGAACATTACTTAATATTCACTTCAATCAATGTCCCATCTTTAACGATTGCTTCTTGGAGTGGCATCCACCCAGAGCGCCAGTGATAAATATTTAATAAAGGAAACTCCCTCTACCATTTTTTTCTTTTCCCCATATGCATTAAATTAATTACTTCATTTTAACAAGCAAAACTGCTCTCTCAAATGCCACCTCAATATTTCACATTCTTAAAAACTCTCTCTGTACCAGGTCCATTTACAGAGAAACATTTTGAAAGATTAAAGTTTTGGGGGTGGATTTTGGCAGGAAAAAAACATAAAAGATACTTAGCCCACAAAATGGAAACGTTCTGATGTGCTTCTCTCCCTCGGATTTGGCAAGCGTTACCCCATATTTGGTCATTTCAATGGAACGGCAAAGAAATTTCTCTTACTGCAAAGGGGAAAATAAAGACATTTTACTTGCTCTGTGGAGGGCGTGATTTCCCAGAGACTTTTTTTCTCCTTTTCTTCTTTTTCTTTTTTGGGTATAATTCTCTGTTCACTGAAGACATTCTGTTCTGGTGAGCTCTGCACTTCTTATTCATGGCAATTACGTTCACATCTTTGATCTTGGATGAGATCTCTTGTGCATATTTTGTTCTATTTATGTCTTTGATCTGGTTTCTTGTGATTTTTTAAGGTTGTGTTTTTATTCGAAAGACGTTCAGCCTACAATATTTAAAAAGGAAAAAAGGTGACATTTAGTTTATCCATATGACATTGTCTTTTTAAGCATATGGATAAATTAGACTGTCTTTATACTTCTCAGCTCCTTCTTCCAATATACTGATAATTTGTGTTTTTTAGCTGTCATAACAGTGGAAACCTCAACAATCAGATAGATTACAACATGCTCGATCAAATTCAGCTTGACAGTTTTGCGATCTTGTTATTCCATTTATTTTCAAAGAATAAAATTGGTCTTCCAATTATCTGGATGTGATATAGCTATAGAATAGTAAGGGAATAAATCCATAGAGCTCCTGCTTATGGATGGCTTAACTAGTCTTATTTATTTGTTATTACCATTCTTATTTAATTGAATATAAATTTATTTTCTTGTTCATGTATAATGTATCCTTTATGCTCAGGTTTCAAGAATTCACCTAGGTAGCTTAAAGATGATATGTATTACTAAGGGGAGATTAAATAATAAGATAACAGCTAGCGGTCGCTGTAGTAATGGCAAAGTGCAATGAATAAGGGGGCTGCATGGGACCTAGGAACGTACATGACAAAAATTGGTCACCATGGCAACATTTGAGCAGTGGGAGACAGGGAGCTGAACTGAGCAACACAGAGCTGCAGTGGCCTGATTGAAAAGAACTGCCTATAATTTAGTTTGACTGACTTCTTATGTAATATGTTTTCAGTACTATGCAAATGACTATAGAAATGTGAGAATCCAAAACAGTCTATAAATCCAGACTGCAATAACAAAACATACACCTTTCTTGGAGGGTAAGATTAGGGCTTCCGATTTGTAGCAAGCCAGAGGGTTCTTTGTTCCTAAAGATCTTAGACTGTGACCATTATCACGGGTATTTCGGTATAAAGCCATGTCTCTAAACAAGATTTCCATATTTTAGATGCCTATTTATGCAAACACTAAGCATTACTTCATAAAAGCAAGTAAAACCAGAATTAGAAGATAGAGAAAGGTGGTGTAACTATAAGAAATTGTTAAGTTGAACAGTTGGTGAGCCCCATCGTAGAAAATATAATCCAATGCACTTTTCCTTTTAATTCATTTCTAGCTGGTTGTTTGCTCCTCGAATTATCTGGATAATTGTCCTTGTTTTCTTTTTTAATTTGCTTGTGTTCCATAGAATCAGTGACAGAAGGTAATTCAAACAACTCTGTGCTCTGGTAGGCAAAAGCTAAATGGCATTTTGTTTGTTTTGTATTTGTATAGTAGGATGGAGGTCTCTAAAGGGAACCTGGACCATGTGAAGGGATAAAGACAACCAGAATATAACTTATTCCAAGTGTTATAAGAACAATCATACCTCAGTTAATAAATCTTCTCAATATTAAATCTCCTCCTAAGATTCAGTACTGTTGATCATACAAGCGCTTGATATATTGTGAGAAGTAGAATTACAACGAATCATGTAACTTAATGGCAATATCTGTGTTAAGCAGTGCATATAATGGTAATAATAAAATTGAAGGTAATCACAGAAATGGTTATATATATAAAAATGAGAACTATGTATATTCCAGGTACTCTGTTGCCTCATTTTTTTCTTCACAACATCACTACAAGAGAGAAATAATCATTCTCCTCATTTGGCAGATAAGGCCTAGAGAAGTAGAGTAATTTGCCGGAAGTTACAGATAAATAAATTGCAGAACCCAGATTAGAACCTAGAGTCATCTAGCTCCAAAGTCTCACTTTTCTAAGCATGAGTTTCTTCCTACTCTGGGTTCAGAATACTTCTTAGTAAGACCTTTCTTCTTTGTGCCTGTTACCAACACATTCCTTTGCCCAGATCATCTCTTGTCAATCAGCTGCAGCCCTGGCCTTGCAGTGCAGACACTGGAAACTTAATTAATCTAAAACTCACTAACTTGTCTCTTACAAATTTGCTAATTGTAAAGTTTCCCTCCCTTATGATAATGTGTTACTTAGCTTCTCCTTCTATTTTATTCGGCTAAATTAGATTAGGAAGAAGAATTTGTCTTTGTTTAAATCTTCGATGTACTCATTCAGCTAGCATATGTGTGTGTTAATATCATGAAAGGTTCAGGCAGCAAGAGGGAAGACCTGGCCAGGATTTACTAGAACCCTGAATTTGCTTAGGGTAGAATAGCTGCCTGGCTCAATGAGTCAGGAAATTACTCTTTTGTATCTGGTTTCTGTTGCTCAATATTATGTTCGTGGTACTATTCATCTATGTTGTTCTGTGTAGCAGTGTTGTTTCTGTATGGTATTTCATTGTATGAACATTCCACAATCTAGTCATCTACTCTACTATTGATGGACATTTGTATGTTTCCAGTTTGGGGTTAGTATAATTAATGCATTCTACCCTTCCAGGTAAACATTCTACCCTTCCAGGTAACAGTCTTTAACAGGGATATCATTTCAAAAGGTTTTTTTCTCTAACGGATTAAGGACTTGCATAAGACTTTCGCTAGGAAACAAACTTAGCTATATTTAGATTATAATTAGGATCATATCATTTATAAGCCAATGACAATGTTTAGGGGCATTGTATTAGTTTTCTAGAGCTTCTGTAACAAATGTCACAGATAAGTGGCATAAACAACAGACATTTATGTTTCACAATTTCAGAGGTGTCAGCAGGGTTGTTTCTTTTGAGGTCTTTCTCCCAGGCTTATGAATGGTTGTCTTCTCCCTGTGTCTCCACGTGGTCTCCCTTCCATGTGCCTCCGAATCCTAATCTCCTCTACTTACAAGGACATCAGACATATTGGATTAGGGCTCACCCAAGTGCCCTCGTTTTGACTTAAGTACAGTCACATTATGAGAAACAGGGTGTTGTGACTTCAACATATAAACTTGGGGGATGGGAGGAGGACATAACTCACCCCGTAAGAGGTGTAGAAGGGAGATCAGTTGACTGTAATGGTGCCAGTATCTACACAAATGAGCCTTAACCAAAGGGGGAAAGAAAAAGTTTCGTGAGAAACTTCAGGCTAACAATTTTCAACTGGGTTGTTTACTCTCGACAACTTTGGGCGTTTCCAACAGTTGTGAAGTTTCTCCCTTCCCTGTGAACTGGAAGTGTTAGCGAGTGTTTGTGGAGATTACTCTCCCTTCCCCTGTTCCCATTTATTCGCTGAGGCTCTTTTTGTGTATGGTACCGAAGATTCCAATTCCAGGTGCCGGCATCCATACCAGGAACGGGGAGGCTCTTAGGCCTGCAAATGGCCGCTGAGTTTTCTTCTGCCTCTGTGTTGGTTGCAGGCTCGAAGCCACTGATGGGGTTTCCTATGACCAGAAGAAGATGATCCAGAGCTTGGGTTAAGGGATTTTTATGCTGTCAATGTAGACGCCAGGGTGGGAATCCTCGGGTGATGAGCGTGCTGTGAGGGCACCCTGGGGCCCAGGGGCAGTACGGGGAACAGTGGAAACAGGACAGCCTGCGCCCCTCCTTTGTCTCACCTTTCCTGCCTTCACTGACGAGTTAAGAAGGACGTTGGGGGCAGTGGAGGAGACATAGGACTGGGAAAGAAAGACAAGGAAAGAGAAGTATCAGGTCTGCAATAGCTAGAGGAAAAGGAATTGATGCAGAAGCAGGGAAAACTGTGCATTTCTGTGGCGATGCAGCTGGGCCTGTGATCCCAGACACACGCAAATGGGCATTTTAGCCCCATGTTTGCCTTAGAAAACTCGCAGAATCCTTTAGTTGTTTATACTTTTGTGTTTTCTTTTTTTAGCCAAGAACCATGGCAATGTGGTTATTTTTTTTTCCAGTTGAACAATAAATACATGACATCACAAATAAGAGATGAATTAGTTTAATTACATTTAAATTAATTTGGAAATTATGAGATTAGAAGCTGTTTCTGGAAATTGTACATCTTATATTTAATTCTGGAAATGCACATACTTTAATTTGGTATAAAAACAAAAAACTGCAGAATTGGATGAATGTTTTTCTGTGACTATTTGGTGCATGCTGGATGTTACAAGATCAGACTATGAAATCACTGGGGTATAAAAGTATTTGAGTCCTTTCTGTGCACGTACATTCTTCACATTTGCCTCCCTCTGTCTGTATGCTTACTGCACATGTTGCCCAAACAGCTCCACCTGTGCACCCGGCCACATTTCTACTAGAGCCGATCCCTGCATTCGATGAGGACATAGCTCTAGACAAATAACTAAGCTCTAGCCTTATTTCTCTTTCGTTTCCTCATTTCTATCGGTATCTCTGCACCGAACACTTACTTGGAAAAAAGCATTGTGACAGCTACTGGGAGGTTTTACCTGGTCTGAAGAAATGCTCTTTTGCCCTTCAGCAATTTAGGAACTAAGTGGGGTGACAGTCATTCTAATTCCCAGCCCATATGTCAGGAGAGAGGCCTGTCATATGGCTATATAATGATGATCACTCTGTGGAGGTTCCCTGCTCTGTAAGCACAGAGCACCGTGGCCTGTTCAGACTACGTATATTAGATTTGCTGTCTGGAAGATCTGTGCCATCTGGGACCTAGTGGGGACAGGCCAAGAGGACCACCCACAGTTTAGCTCCTGTGGTTTTTCAGGCAGCTGGGCAGCAATGCTGCGTGGGCTTAAGGAGTCCATTGTAACGTGAGTCTCAATGCACAAGAAGTTTGGGATGGGAGAAGACTTTCTCTTTAATTAGAGGAGGCTTCAGAGGGAAAGTGAGATGAAGCCCGTGGCAAAGGAGACACAATAAGGGCAGGGAGGAAGAAGCACATCTCTGTAAATGAGCCGTTGTTCGTGCACGTTAACAATGTGCACAATGTGGAGCAAAGAGGAAAAGAAAGAGCAGGTGATGGTGAATGTGTTTCTTGTTCACATGCTTTGGATGCAGTTCATTCTGGAAATACTTACAGAGGGCCTGATCTGTATCAGGCACTGACCTATAACCTGGGAACACAACAATGAAGAAAATGAACAAATTTCCTGCTTTTGTGGAGTTTATGTGCTAATAGAGATACAATGCAAGAAAAATTAATAGGCATGGTATGTATTATTTTAGAAGATGACAAGTGCTATGGAAAAAATACGGCATGTTTAAGAGGAGGGAGGGTGACGAGGAAGAATGACATTTGAGCAGAAACTTGAAAGAAATGAGGGTGATAAGCCATGGGTATCACATGGCAGAAGAAACAGGAAGTTCAAAGGCCCTGAGGTGGCAGCAAGGAGAATAGGGAGTGAGGAGGCCAGTGTGCCTGGAGCAGAGACAGGAGATGGGAGAAGCAGAGGAGAGAAGGTCAGAGAGGAAACAGGAGCCAGACCATGTTGGGACATTTTGGCCCTAGCGAGGGCTTTGGCTCTTACTCTGAGTCAAGAGAGCAGCTACTCAGGCATTTTGTGAAGTGGAAATCAGAAATCTTCTCATGCCTTCAACTATTTCGTGAACCTGCGTTCAGACCTGATGTTGTGCCGAGTGCTGAGGATACAGTGGTGAATGTGAAAACAGTCTCTGCTCTCAAGGGATTTAGTTTATTGGAGGATTTGGTCCCACTTAATAAAGGGACATCTCAGGCTGGGAGCAGATGTAGCCGAGAAAGCATATGGTTGGCAAAAAGGTCTTAAGTGTGAGCAGTAACTTGGTCAAATGCTGTGAGTGGCATTAGTTCCATGACCTAAGGCTCATCCTCATCCTCAGTGACCCCCGCTCCAACCTCTACGGCCCACCCTGTAGGGCAAAGCATTCCCCAGGGTGGGTTTTCCACTCTCAGAAGCCTGAAATGCTGCTAGGTGCACTCGATGTGCCTATCTTCTGTACTAAAGTCAAATGATTTTGGAGGAGGGGAGTGTGGTGTGGTCTTAATCTTATCGGTGCCATATCTATGTGAAAGGAGTTTGAATCTTTTCCTTCAAATGTGTTTGGAAGGTGAAAAAAGGAGAACCTAGGATGACTAAATGATTGAGGTGGGAATGAGGGGTTAGGCAGAGACTGAGAACCATGGGGTTGCTAATACCCAAGGTACACTCACCCCAAGGGGCAGTGTGGTAGGACATGGACCATGTGAACAAGTGGGGCTAATTGAGTTAACCAAATGGAATGGACATAAACCAGGTAGTGAGAAAAAGCTATGAAAGTACATAGTTGGCAAACAAATAAGTGTAAATTTAGGCTCTCTTGTAGAAGAGAAAGCATTATCAATTGGTAATAAACTGAATAAAAAATGTGAAGACAGGATCTCCTATTTGTTAGCACTGTTTTCTGAATATGTGAGTAAATGAACGTCCCAGCACATTTATTTCTTCAGGGATTCTCCCAAGTGTCGATTTTCCTTTAAGTGTTGATTCTCTTTGGAATTCCTTTTTAGACACAACCTGGTATCTTAAATCAGTATTATTTTCCTGGACATTTGACTATTTTTTTATGTGAAAAAAAGAGCAAGGATGCTTCCATCTTATTTCTACTTTTTTCAAAGGAAGAAAATAACTACATTTTTTATGTTTTATACAAGGAATGGACACTTTCTGTAAAGATTTCTGTAGTAAAAATACTTTAGGCTTTGCAGGCTATGTATACTCAGGTCCGCTGTTGTAGTGCAAAAGCAGCCATAGACAGAACATGAGTGAATGAATGTGGCTGTGTTCCAATAAAACTTTATTTGCAAAAATGGGCAGTGGGCCAGATTTGGCCCTCAAGCCAGAGTTGCCCAATTTCAGCATTATAGTATCATCTTTAAAATCTGCCTTTGTTGAATATTCTTTTACTTGCAACTATTTTTTTGTTGAGTTGATATAATTCATTTTTATTCCTATTCTATATCATACTTTACAACAAAATCTAATGGTTTTAACAGCAGAATTTTTTAAATGTTAAAACTTTTCACATTTTTTCTTTTTTTCTACAAATTTCAGTCTTTTGTGGACTTTTAGGATAGATCCAAAGACTGTTAAGGCTTTTAATTGTCCACTTTCTTTTCCCTGAAGGAAATAAAATCCATTATTTCTTGTGTCATTTTTATGCTATAACAGCTATGTCATCAGTAGCTTTCCATTGCAAATGTAATAAAAAAAGTGAAAATTAATTTTCTATTGTTTGAATCAAAGTGTCCCAATGCCTCTATATGGTACTAAAGTAAAACTGTAAAGTTAATGGAATATTATAATCTGCAAGATGCTCTTTTGTTGAAGAAAGAAAATTGGCTCATCTTCCATGGTTTGAGAGGTTTATAGCAATAGGACCCACTAAATCAGCAATTAACAGTAAAACCACCGGATAAAAATGGATTGATTCCATTCTCTTTTACTGAGACAATAGAATTCCAGTCAGAATACTCAAAAGTCCTTTTCTGTCTCATTTTTTAATGCTTAGGTAAACAAATGCCCTTGCTTCTAAATCTTGTATTGGAAAAAGAAATTAGCGGTGTTCAAAAAAAAATAGCAACATTTAGTCTCTGCCTGCTCGGGAGTGATTAAAATGTTGACAGCGTCCCAGCATCCCCAAGCTTCGAGCTTCCTGACAGCTGCCATTGCTCCTGAGCACAGCCGTAGAACCAGGGCAGGCTTTATCTGTAAACTGCTCTGCTCGGCCGCAGACGCCCTGCCTCCATTTCACACTGGCATCTGTTGCCATATTTTAAAGCTTTATTCCACAAACTTTGGCAAAGGCAAAAATTCCATACCATATGCATTTGCTTCTCCAACCGCGCAGGTCAGATTTCCAGGACTGCGACCATAGGCTTTCATTTCTGGAAATTAACACTGCATTTTGCCACTGATTTTTCTGGTAGCAAAACGATTTTTCACTTCTTGTACTATCTAGGTTTAGGAAACGGAAATTACATTGAGTTAGATTTTCCTTTTTGGCAGAAGGGAGAATGAATGCTTCTAACAAGCCTCACCAAATACGACTGGCAGCAGGCATCTTTTAGGCATTTTCAAGCTTGTCCCAATTTGTGGAGACAGCTAGTACCACGTCATTCCCTGATGACAACGGCTTCAAATGTGGCTGCACCAACGCTACCAAGATATCCATTTAAAAAGAGAAGCATGTAAAATCCAGATTTGAAATTCAATAAGGAATTCAAAGAAAAGTCTGGCTTTCAGGCCATCTCCCAGCTAAATGAATAAATGAATAGGCAAACTATTGCATCAAAAAAAAAAAAAAAATCTAGAAGGCAACCAAAGGAAGCCTTGCTCACTACTGTCTAAAAATAGCCCCGTCTGGAAAGGTATGCTTTTAGACTAAGAAAGCAGAAAAAACTAATTAGACAAGAAGCAACCGTGAACAAACATGTTAGCAGAATCAATAACTGGAACTGATCAGCTATTTCTTTAATTGTGCCAGCTGGGCGTCCGTGATGTGCTTAGCAGAGCATAATTACCAGCCTCCATCCCATAGCAAAGACTTTTTTTCTTTCTTTTACATAAATAGCAGGGCATATGCCATTTAATACCAACAATAATAATATTTAATGCTTTTAAAAACTGAAAAATTAGTAGAAAATGAGACATCTCATGTAAGATGATGTTCTATGAATAATTATAAGGAGGTCAAGGAAGTATGCCAGTTGTGCTAATAAGAATGTGAGCTATCAAGGAAATGTAACTAATTTCTTAATTTAAAGGCCATTATGTGCTCCATGTACAAAGCCGCATTATTAAAAGTAGGGATAATTTGCTTTGCTACTTTAGCATGGGTTCCATAGTTTGTTCTCATTTGTAGAGCTATGATTGAATTGGGACCAAAGCGTTGCGCCTACTACAACTTGAAGGACCATGCAATGCAGTTGTCTGGTACCGTTAGGAGGAATTAAGACGGACTTCGAGCTGTGTAAGTAAAAGGAATAGAGAAGAGAAAAGTTTCACTAGTTAATTCGAAGGAAAAAAAATCCTAGCCCAATTGATTTGTACACTTTTTTCCCTCCAGTGACAGCAAAACAAAGGTTTGTAAGCATGTAATAGACTGGAAAGACCAGTGTTTAAAAGTCCAAGTTTAGCTGTGTGTAACCGAAGAAAGCTTATCGTTTCTGACATATTGCTGTGGGAAACTGGCCTCTTTAGGGCAGTTGTCACCTGGAAAAGTGACATGTTAAAGGAAATATGTACATAAGGAGTGAAGGGCAAACTAGAAAATACTGGAAGATTCTGATAAAAGTAGGCATTTACTGATGCTTATTCGGAACTTACCTAAGGTCTCTTTTTCTAGAAGAAAAATATTTCTTTGATTTGTTTGGAACAGAATGAAAGAACCCATGATAATAAATGCTTTGGCACATTTGCTCCCAGATGTAAAGAGCATATGAGGCAGTGAGGAGGAGTAAACTAAATTTTCATGTGACTAAGTGTCCTAGCGGCATTTTTATTTTTTATTTTTCTGAGTTCCATTGTTCCACATTAAATTAGAAGAGGACTGCTTTTCTCAGCAGGCATAACTCACTAGAGCTGGAAAAACCATAGCTACGTTGGGGGTGCTGATGACTGAGTTCTACTGGCCCTAGAGAACAGTTCCTGTTTCTTCTGTGCCATAAAGGAAGGAGAATCCCTGCCCCGTATCTCCTTTCATGACCAACGGTTTAATTCAATTGGTTGACTTGGGTTCCGTTCAGTTCAATTTGCCAAATCTATGTTGTGCCATTCCTGTGCACCAACCTGTTTTAAGGCACTTGTCCTCAAGGACGTCCATCACCTTCCAGTCCCAGAGGGAATTAAGTGTTTTCTTTTGGGGGGTCTCTCTCTAAAGGCAGTTAAACCAAACTATTCCTACTTGGCAGCAAGGGAGAAGTAAGTTGCCATTTCTAAGTGCTTTCTACCTTGGGGTTGTCAGCTAGTCTGGCTTGAATGAGAATGGGGGAGAGCCCATTTCTCTTATTAGTAATTTTTATGACTTTGGATAGGTTATTTTGACCTCTCTAGAGTCTTATGAGTCTTATCTGTAAGATGGGGAATACAATATTTATTTGTCTCATAATATTTCTCTTTTGGGGGAAAATTTAAAAAATTACAGAATAGTACTAAAAATAATACAACAAATACCTAGGCTTTCAATATCCAGAATCCTCAGAAGTTTACATTTTGTAATATTTGCTTCTAATAGTTTTGGTTCACATTTTTTTTAAAAAAAAATAATGCATCATGCGTATGAACACCAGCTAGAAAATGGGAGAAAAGGGATTCTTTGTGTATTAGGCTCTTTCACGTTGACAGAGACATCTCAGGTTACCAGATGCTAAGACTTTATCCCATAACACAGGAAGTGGTAATTTTACCTGTCATATAAGCCTGCTGTGTCCTCAGGCTCAGGTTCCTTCGTGGAGAAATGGTCTTTGTAATCAAAGAATGCAGATGTTGCATAGTTAATTTCATCAATCTATACGGTGAAGAATAGAAAGAAGTCAGAGGTTCAGAGGAGAATATAAACATGTATGCCATACGCTGCAGAATTTTAGAAAAGAAAAGCTTGCATCCAGTCTTGTTTTGGGGGAGGAGCAACTAAAGTTCAGATTTCCCCTTCTCAGTGATGAAACACTATTTAATACTTCAGTAACGAATGTCCTCCTCTTCTGCTTTCCTCTTGTCCCCTTGGCACTAATCACTTGTTAGCATACTATTTAATTTATTATTTGTTGTGCATACTGTTTTTTGTCTGTGTCTGCCTATAGAATGTAAGCCCCATTGGCTATTACCCATCCTCATAAACTCACTAGAGTGTATGAACAAAGAGTGAACTGATTTTAATATTAAGAAAGCCCCTTCAGAAAATATTTAATAAGTACTGGCAACTATCACCCAGAGCATGGCATGTGTCCTAGATAGAATATGATTTCCCCCCATTCTCCCTGTATACAGCACATTAAAAGGTAAAATTTAACTTATTGACATAATGGCTAACTGTAAATCTCTCTTCTCATTTTTTATTGTGGCAAAACACACATAACATGAAATTTACCATCTTAACCATTTTTAAATGTACAGTTCAGTGGTATTAAGTACATTAGTATTGTGAAAACATCGCCACCATCCATCTCTAGATCTCTTTTCATTTTGAAAACCTAAAACTCTATACTGGTCTTGAACTCCTGACCTCAAGTGATCCTCCTGCCTCTGCCTCCCAGAGTGCTAAGATTACAGGTGTGAGCCACCGCACCCAGACTTTGTGTGTATTTAAGTTGTACGACATAATGTTTTGATATACGTATACTTAAATATTAGTATAGTCAAGCAAATTAACATTTCTATCAGTTCACATAGTTTTGTGTGTGGGGGGGGGGGGGGGGGGATAAGAGTACCTAAAATCTACTCTTTTAGCAAAATTCCCAAGTATGATACAATATGATTAAGTATAGTCCTGATGTTGCACATTAGATCTCTAAATTTGTTCATACTACATATCTGCTAATTTATATCCTCTGACCTACATGTCTCCCACTTACTTCCTCCCATACTACTTCTGGTAACCACTGTTTTATTCTCTACCTCTATGTATTTGACTTTTTCTTTTTTTAGATTCCATATATGAGTGAGATCATGCAGTATTTTTCTTTCTATGTCTGGCTTCTTTCACTTAGCGCAATGTCCTCCAGATTCTCTGTTACTGTTCATGAAAAGTCTTTTGTCAATATAATTGCCATTCATTTAAGGTAAAGTACACAACAGTTATAACTAATTTAAAATGTTATTTTAAAAGTCTCATCCACAGTAGTAATAAAAATTATAAGTTAACCTAAAAGTAAAATTCAAAAATGCATATGACCTTTGTGGAGAAAACTATAAAGCATTTACAGAAAGACTTGTATAACCTCATAGATAGTCCATATTCATGGATATGTATAACTGTACATATCCTTATATATGTATAATAAAGATACAAATTCATTGTAAATTCCATTCCATTCCAATAAATATCCCAACATATTTTTTAACAGAGTGTAGCAAACTCATTTTATAACTATGATGGAATCACTAAAGGCCAAAAATAAGACAATTTGAAGAAGAATAGTAAGGGAGTGAGAACTTGTTCTATATTGTAAAACACATATGGCAAAGCATATAATTAAGAGAGTGTGATGTTGGTAAAGGGATAGACTGTGAAATTCATGAGACAGAATAGGAAACTTATGTTAATTTTATTGTCTCCCTTTCTTAGCATTAACTTTCTCCTTAGGTTTGAAAGTTTGCTTTTCAGGTTCATTTTGAGAGAAATTTTCAGTTTCTGCTTTATTTTTCTTTTCTCTTTCTTTGTCTCTAGCAGTTTTGTAGTTTTGAGTTTCTTCCAGCAAAGCCCTTTGCTTCCAATTTAGAACCAGGTCCTAAAATGAAATTTTACGGTACCTGCTCGGTAGCAATATCAGGTATATCAAGATCCAAGGCAGTGAACTGCTTGATTCCTGGTCATAAGATTGCCAGGGCATAGCTTCTTTAAAAGGCTTAATCCCAGACCTCAGGTGGGCAGCCTTTTTCCTCAGTCTCTCTTTACATGCAAGCAAGCCTCACTCAGCTTCTATGTCCAGGCACTGAGTTCCAATCCTCCATTTTGTAATTTTAATCCCCATTCTCCTTCAGAAATTGGACTGCCAGGTTTTCAGCGATAGAATCTAGCAGATCAGAGGTTTCAGCTGTGCTCATTGCTTCCCCAGGACCCTGTCTGCTTTTCATCAGTCCTTGCAAAGCATTTGGAGCACAGGGTGGAGGGATATTTCAAATCATGAATTTATGGAGCCATCTTGAGTGGAAATCCCTTGGATTTTTATGAATTCTTTTTAGCATTTGCTCCCAATGAAAGAGCATGAATTCATGTCTGTGCTATGAAAACCAAATCAAACAAACAAACAAAAACCGTCTAATTTGAGTAGGAATAAAATAAATGCCTAAGTGGCAATCTGAATTGGATTCTGAGCAGATCAACAAATTTTGCTTTTGGCATCTTTGCGTATGACAGTATTCAGTAAAAATGTAAGGTACATGCTCACGAAGCCATCAAAAATGAAGTGCGTGCCGACTTCCAGCTTTTGCCTGCCCCCTGCCTAACCAACAACTCTGAAAACTGGTAGCTATCCCTGGACCTGCAGAAGTAGTTTTCAGACTGTGTTCTGCAAGGTCTACAGAGGCCAAAATGAGGGGTTCTGTTCTTATTTGTTTTGTGTTTTGAGGCTCCCTGTAGCATTTCATTTAGAAGAAGTTCCATTGCTGTAAACATATTTGAAAATTTATAGTCTATCATAGAATCAATTTCTAAATTGCTAACTGTAATGCAATCTTGATATTCTCCAGGATTATATCCTGAGACCTTCATAATCCTCCAAAGTAGTATTTGCAAATAACCAGTACACAATGAGTTTTTAGTTTTCTCATCTGCAAAGTGGTCATAGTAATTATTCTATCATAGCATGTTGAGAGTGTTACATGAGATCCTGTGTTGAATAAAGAGACCAACAGAGCTGCATCAAGAGAACTGACTGATGGGCAACTCTCTCTCTCTCTCTCTCTCTCTCTCTCTCTCTCTCTCTGTCTCTCTAGTTAACTGCCCTTCCCTTGTACATCAGCTTTGGAACACATGGGATGCTAGTTCATGCTAAGGGGAAAAACATTATTATAAACTATGGAATTTCATCAATAGATAATCATAAATACAGATGTCCACTTAAAAATGGCAAGGGCCTCCCAAGCTAGAGGACCCAAAGCTCTGAAAATACCTTGACCTGAGATCTGTTCACCTGTCTAAGAGATGTCCATAATGCTGCACCAGCAAACTGCCCCAGGCAAAGAATATCTCAAAAGGACATTTCCATGTTTAGTAAATAAAATAATTGGAGAGTCTAACTCCAAGAACAATAAAGATCAATGTAGAAGTCGGTACATAGTATTTATTGACCATAGCGCTGGGTTGGTGCCCTCCCCAAGAAATTTAGAGAGTAAGTAGGTTTATAGCATACATCTGAAGTGCAATTTAACAATACAAGAATCCTCAGGTGGCTGGGTGAGGTGGCTCAAGCCTGTAATCCTAGCACTCTGGGAGTCCGAGGTGGGAGGATCGCTCAAGCTCAGGAGTTTGAGACCAGCCTGAGCAAGAGCAAGACCCTGTCTCTACTAAAAAAAAAATAGAAAGAAATTAGCTGGACAACTAAAAATATATATAGAAAAAATTAGCCGGGCATGGTGGCACATGCCTGCAGTCCCAGCTACTCGGGAGGCTGAGGCAGTAGGATTGCCTGAGCCCAGGAGTTTGAGGTTGCTGTGAGCTAGGCTGATGCCATGGCACTCTAGCCCAGGCAACAGAGACTCTGTCTCAAAAAAAAAGAATCCTCAGGAGAAATCCAGGGGAACAGATAAATGCTACAGGAATTTCATGGTAGAAGAGCTTGAGGTGGTGAGGCATGGTGCCACCTTGGCACCTTGGATGAGGGTGAGCCGAGGATGCTTTAGTATTCCCTTCCGTGGCAAGGGATGCTGACGGAATGGCACACAGGTAGAATAGCTTAGTGGTGGAAAGCTTGGGGTGTGCACTCTGATCCTGGCTTCCTGAATACAAATCCCAATCCTAACTTTTCCTGTTTCTGTGATCTTGGGAAAATTACTTAACTTTTCTGTGTCTGTTTTCTCATCCGTGAAATGGATTTTAATAATAGTTCCTGCCGACATAGGGCTGCTGTAAACATTAAATATTTCAATGTTTGTCAAGTGCTCAGAACAGTGCCTGGCATGTAGCAAGCACTGTGTCAGTGTTTGTCAAATAAAATAAATAAGACTCTGAAACCAAATAAACCTGCTTTTCCCCAACTCTGTGCACAGCTCTCAGTGCTTTGATAGGAAAAGGGAGCTTTTTTGAGTCTCCAAAACAGATGGGCTTAAATTTTTTCCCCTCCTAAGATTGGTGGACTATTTCTAGACACATAGGAAAACAGTGAACTACAGAATAGTCTTGAAAGTCATGCTGCTTGCTCAGTGGTTTATGCAAGTTAAGTTCTCGTAGATGGAACAGAAAGAAAATTTAGATTAAATGAGGTATTCTAAAAAGCCCAGTTCCTTCCCACATTCCTGGTCCTACATGGTGTGAGTTAAGGACACTAGTCTTTGAGAGTAATTGCTCCTTCTGGTGAGACGAATTAGCTCCTCTACAGTCCCCAGGTACTGTTGAATATGTTACCTTTTCCAATTAAGCGCTCTAAAAGAAGTTGTATTTTTTTGATTCTGCAATTTAAAATGTTCTGCTCTCTTGTACTGAATGTAATTTGGCATAAGTAGAATTAGATGAGCTACCTTGTCTACCTAAGTTGTTATCACCCAAGCACTGATTTGAAATAGCACCTAAAGAGAAGAAGAATATAAATCTGCCATGTGTATGTGAGTAGTGTGTCTTGGCGGTAGAGCAAGTTAAGTTGCGAAATTGTCAGCGAAGACAACAAAGCTATTCCAAAGGTTTCTTTCTAGCACCAAATTACAGTCTGTCCAAACAAAGAAAATTAAATTAGACTGCTTATAAATTAAACCTCTTCCACTAGCAAGATTGCTCTGCCCTAAAGGAAGTGTTGATCTCAGGCAATAAGGAGCTTCAATAACCTGACAGCTAGATCTGCCACAGAACTTACAAAGCCATTCAAAAGGTCTTCCTCTCTCCCTGGCTCCTACCTTGCTCAGAGAGAATGAATTTGACACCAGCAGGCGGTTTTGAATTATAGATGGTAGCAGACCTATCTAAGGATCAGACATTTGGCATGTTCATCACTTTAGAGCAATGTGTTTACAAAGTTTGTCTCCCGTATTATAGGAAGCCATATTTGTGGTATGATGTTAGGGGCACCATCCAAAGATCAGTAAACTACAAAATTTCTTTTCCACTGCTCTTCTGTCAGGTTTGAAAAGCTCTCGCTGGAGTATTGTTCTTGTGGGTTGGGTTAGGGAAGGGGTCTGAAAACTTTTCCTGTAAAGGGCCAGGTTGTGAATATTTTAGGTTTTGCGGGCCCTACAATCCCTGTTGCAACTGCTTAAGTCTACCAGTGTAGCATGGAAAGGAGTCATAGACATATGTAAATGAACAACCATAGCTGTGTCCCAATAAAACTTTATTTACAGAAAGAGGCAGCCAGCCAGATTTGACCTGGGGAAGTAATTTGTGGATGGAAAAATAATTCAACAACAAAAAACATCTACTTACATAAAAAAGAAAATCAGAAAACTATTGGGGTTCTTTATTTTTTTTTTTTTAAACCTGGAAGCTAAGAATATAAGGGAACAACATGCACACACTTGTAAATCCCAAGATTTCTATAACCAGTGAAAATATCTTTCACTTGTGGGGGAAAAGGAGGGCATGTTCAGATATGCAGAAATTCAGAAAGTATATCACCAAAGAACTCTTTGCTAAAGTCCTAAGAAATTAATCCAGCGAAACGAAAATTAAGTCAGATCAAGAACTCAAGATGGGGAAAGGCAATATAGAAAACAATGATGAATAATGACTTGTAAAATGTAGAGTAAAATTTAAATGGACAAATATAAATTATAATATGTGTTAAAAATATTTTTTTATAAAAGGATAGATAGACTTTCAGAGAAAACTTAATAATACCCTGAATTAAAAGCAACTATAATCAGAAGAGTTCGATATTGGCAGAGGATTAGCAAAATATATCATTGAAATGTAGACATCATTAGACATCATTGAAATCTACAGTACAGATATAAATTCAAGTTTATATGGAGATCTACGTGACAAAGTTAGCACCACACACCAATGGAAAAATGATGAAAAATGATTTATTATCGCATCAGAACAACTGAGTAGCTATCTGAGAGAAACTAATGAAGGACCCCTATCTCATAACATATAAAAATAACTTGCAGAGGTTTGACTATCCATGTAAATTTAAACATCAGAGGACTATGTAACTAAATATTTGTTAAATGTTGAGGTAGAGGGGGCCTTCAAAAGCCAGATAAGAAATTTATTATTTTTTCATTAAAAAGTTAACGGTCTGAAGCGGAATTGTTTGTGTAAAAAAGTATATAAAAAGTTGACAGGTTTGAATCCATAAAAATATAAAGCCAATGTATAAACAAAATATAGATAAAAGATAGAATGAGAGAAAATATTCAGGAGAGTGCCCCAGTTGACTTCAGAATGCAAAAAAAAGTAAAAGACTTTTTTGATGGGTCCTACCAGGTCTGCCTTGGACTGTAGCACCATTTAATTCCCACATACAACCTGAACTCTGAACTATGATTTGGGGAAATAATTGCATACAAAAACAAACAAATAAGCAAATAAAAAGATGCAAAAACAAACAACAGCACATAATGCAAATGTAAAATTTTATTTTTCCCTTAACTGAGAATAAACATTGTTTTTGTAGGGCCGTACAGAATCAGCGAAAGAAACAATCTGTGCTCCTAGAACTGAATATATAAAGACAACCCCCCTATGCACTTATATATACATACTTATATATGTACTTACACCCAATCTACTACCCATAAATTGAGAATACAGAAAAGAATCACGTCGTCTGAAAAGACTCTGGAGGTCAAAATAAAAAGACCAATCTGAGAAATGAGATTAAATGTCTTTGTATGGAAACAACTCATAAGAAAAAAAAAATAAAATTTAGAAATTGTTAAATGTATATTATCAAAATAATTTCTTAAGACAATGAGTAATAAAAGGGAAAAGAAGTAAAATCAGAAAAGGCTGTATTTCCATGAAAGTATGATTATTAAATTTTAAAATGAAGTGGAGGCAATGAATAGCAGATTGGCTAGTGCAGGAAGCCAATTCAGGTATTAGAAGACCAAATCAAAAAATTTTTTATTCTGAAAGAAGCAAGTACTCAGGAAATACAGCACCTGCATACTTTTCTAATTAAATTATATCAAGAAGTACTACAGCTAAGGTCAATCAAAATAATGCACTAAAGAATAAAGAAGATATCTAAAATGATGATAAATCTTAATTTGTATGTAAGTAACAGTTAAAAAATGAATATAAAATTTAATGAAAATATTAAAATTCTTGGAATTTTACATTTTCTTGAAATTCTTAAGCAAGGAGGACTAGAATGTATCTATCCATAATTGATCCATATCTGAACAGTTGATTCCTGTACAATATGATAGGTAGTTTCAGGGGATAGAGGAATTAAATTTTTTTTCTAAATTTATTAGCCTTTATGAAGCATACTAAAAGATACTATTTCTTATTTGTTAAATATATATATGTGTGTATAAAATATATATATTTGCTTTAAAGGTAATTAGCAGAAAAATGGAATGTATTATTTCCAAATCACAGAATGTATTACTTCCAAATAAAACTTGAGCAATATAACAGATGAGATTAAAAGGAAAAAATAAGGAAGCATAGAAAGCAATAAAACAAGCAGATATGAAATTGCCAATACATATTAGGTTATTAAAACTAGTGTGAATAAAGTCAAGTTCTCCTAAATTTCAGATTGGTTTAAGATACTCACCTAAAATAAAATTACTTACAAGAGTTCAAATAAAAAAGATGGGCAAATGTCTGTTAGGATAGAAAGAAAATAAAAATAATTTATCTGCAAAGATTCTCTTTAAAAAATATATAGTCCCAAATCAGAGGCAACTTGGTATGCAGCCACAGGGGACTGGCTAAATAATTTATGGCACAATCACAGGATGGAATGCAAAGAGTTAGTGATGAACATTCAGTGTTATGTGAGTAAAATGAATTACAAAACAATGTTATACTGCATGATTGGTATAGCACCAATGTGAATGATATTTTGAAAATATACATCCTCCTTGGATCCTGTACTTCAAGGATATTGAAGTGGCCTGAATTATATCTTTGCTTAATGAATTGCCCGGTAGGAGTAAACCAGTCATACCATTCTTCTCACAGCAGATTGGAGGACTTGTGAAATAGTACAAGGTGTATATATATATATATATATATATACAGGCTGTGTATAAAAGACAACAGGCCTAGAGGTGGTTTGTGATAACTCTACCTAAAAATGATAGGAAGGTAGCAAACAAACCCAATCCAGTCTTCTAAGGTAAGTAAAAATGCTAAAGCATTTAATGAACTTGGATCAGATATACAAAGAGAAGGCTTTAATCCGCTTCTCCATTTGGCCTGGTGAAATCATTGCCTTTGAAGCACTTGGATGTGGAGTGACTATACAGCGAACGCAACTGCTTACCTTGGTATTCCATGTCCTTGTGCACCCTGAAATAAATCCTCGGTATGGAAAGTAGTCTGTGATGTTTCTTCTTGGGTGAGACCTTACAGGACTTGAAATATATATATGCATAAATCTTAGTAGTGGTATTTCTCATGATTTTTATTTCATTCTTGTTACATATCTGTATTGTTTAAATTCTCTATGATGAATATGCACTATTTATGCAATAGAAATGCAATAAAAAGTCTTCAAAATTAAATTTAATTTAAAGGCAAGTTAATTTTACAGATGAATAACAATGCTTTCTAAGCAATGGGGTAGTATGCATGTACTAAAAGATTTAAAATTATTCATATTCTTTGACCCAGTCATTGTATTTCTGGGAATCTATCCTAAAAATTATTTTTGATACAGAAAAAGCTTCATGTACAGAGTTATTTACCAAAGCATTATTTATGACATAATTCAGAACTGGAAGCAATATTCGCTAAAGAAAATTTAGAAATACCACTTAGTGGAATATTACAGAGTAAAAGATAATGTATACTGAGGGTTTGTAGTGACATGGAAAACTGCTTATGAAAGAGCGAAAAATCACAACTAGGGGTAAGGACTATTTTTATAATAAAACATTATATAAACTACATATTTTTAAAAATAACAATACAAGAAAGTAGAAGCAATAAGCATCAAAGCTTTCCCCCACTCCTTGATGAGATTCGACCATAAATATTTTCTTCTCCGGTGGTGAAATCAGATAAACCTGAATTACCTGGCAACACACCCAGTCTGTGTTCAAGCATCTGTACAGAGACTTGGAGCCTCCTGACAAAATGCCAATCCCTGCAATGCCCAGCTCGGCCACTTTTGACTGGAGGATGCTACTTGCAGCTGCCCAGTGCTCTCTGGGAATGGAAAAGAGAGAATGATGGGAAAAAAGAAAGTAAAACCCGCCAGGGACAGGAAGCACACTGGCATCCCTTAGTCTTGCTCAGGGGTGAGAGCAGGGTGTACTAAGCCTTGATGGGGATGGGGAGACAAAGCTTTGACACCTTTCCTTGGCCCCAAGTATGTCCTAATGCACCATCTTGCTCCAAAGGCCAAGAATAGCCACCTGAAGAGAAGGTTCGGCCCATTTGGGGTGAAGAAAAGAGTGACAGCTTATTTACCTGGTGTGCTTGAGCTCCTGTGTCCAGTTCAGTTCATAAATATTTATTAAGCAGCCGTTCATTCAGTCACTTATGCCGCAATATTTATTTTCCACTGTGTGGCGTGCCTTGCGCTGGGCTGACAGTCTCTGTTCTCTGTATGATGGGAATTCAGACTTAAATCAAAATCTTAAATAATCTGTGAACACTGACAGGATATTTGATAATTTTAAGACACTCATTCATTTTTGGAAGTGTAAGAATGTGAAAATATTTTGTGAATTGTTTTAAAAGAAAGAATCCTTATATTTTAGAGAGACAGACTAAAGTAACTAAGGATAAAATGTAATATTTGAGGAGGAAGTGAGACAAAAAGATACAAAAGATAAAAGATCCATATATTGTCAATTGTTAAAGCAAGAAGATGATAACAGGGTTCAATATTATCTCTCTACTTTGTGCATGTTTGGAAATTTCTATAATAAAATGGTTTACTTTATGAACATACAAAAAACTAGATGCTGTTGAATAAAAACGATTGCCCAGAAACATGAAACATTATGAATTGAGGTAAGTGTTTTGAAGGAATATACTCATAGGACCATAGAACTGAGAAAATGAGTAGCAGGGAACTTATCCTAGACTGAACCGTCGAGGAATTTCCTGACTGACAGGAGGAGGAAGACCTGTTATTCCAGTGAAACAACAGAGGGGCTGAAGCATTCTGAGCAGTGGTACCTGCCTGTGTCCAGACCCTTAGGTGGGGAACTGCATGGAATATTCTAGAACTAAAGGATAACTGGAATATAAACAATGGCTCAGGTTTAGTGAGATTAGCTATAGAGGTCAGACCGGGCCAGACCATGCCCGGGGAGTTTTAGGCCATCCTAAGGATGTGATTTCTTGTCCTAAGCACAATAAGAAGCCATTAAAGCCATTAAAATGTGGTGACATGCTCATATTTACGTTTGATAAAAATTACCAGGGCTGCAATGAAAAGAACAAGTGGCTTGAGGGGAGGGCAAATGGACTTTGGAAGGCCTGGTGAGAGGCTATTGTAATATTGCAGTAAGGGATGGACACAGGTGGATGACATTGAGCAGTGTTTAGAGGGTAATGACCACATGACTTAGTGATGAATTAGATATGAGGGACTAGGGAGAGAAGGTTTCAAGGATGACTGGCCGAGCACTTTATGATACAAAGATTAATAACAAAAGACTCCACTTTAAGAGAGTTCATAGTCAAGGGAGGGTGAGAAGATAAGCAGTTTCCACCTAACATGTTAAATGCTAAGGTAGAGGTAAGCCCAGAGCTCCTGGGGGAGCACAGATGTGAGTAAACTTATGCCAGCCTGGGGGTCAGAGATTGCTTCCCAGGAAATGCACAGTTCAAGCAAATCTACAATAGGTGAATCAGAATTAGTAGGAAAAAGAAGGTAACTGTGGTGTTTCAGTAAAGGCAGCAGGATGAGCAAATTAGTGGAAGACATAAAACAGCGTCAAGTGCAGTGTGGGGACCGGAGTGAAGCAAGGGAGGTGCTCAGAGCACAAGATTGAAGGAGAATTCATGCTCAGATGTGCTTCTAGGATCCTGAGGGTCAGTACCTCTGTAAATTTTGCACCATAGACCCCCTTGCTTGCATATCTTAAGCCCTGCCCTGCCGGTGTGTCTACTTACTGCTGCATGGATTTGATGCAGAGGCTAATAGGAGATGTAGCAGTCAGAGTGAGATAATTTGTTTGGTGCGCTGAGTCTTGTTTGGTGCACTGAGAAGTTTGGACTTCATTCTGTAGCAACAGGAAAACATCAAAGGGCATCATGCACCAGAGTTAAGGGTCAGTTTTATATTTTGGGTGAATCTTTCTGATGTAGAATGGACAGAGAAAGACTGAGAGAAGACAGAGAGATCAGTTAAGATGCTATTGCCTCATATTCCTGGGGGCGGATGGTGATGGCTCATTTACAATGATAGTATGACAGAGAAGAAGAGAAGTTTACATATTCAAGATATATGTAGGAAAATCTGGAAAAAGATGAGTCAAAGATAACTCATGGTTTTCTCATTTGAGTGAGTTGATGATGACACCATTTACTGAGATTTCCTAAATGCATATGTGTGTATACAGACACACACACACACACACACACACACACACACACACGTTCATATGCTCAAAAAGCCACTGTACTATTTACTGCACTCAGCCACCATATTTCCTATCCATACTGTTCTGTCTAGGAAAAAACAAAAAACAAAAAACAAAACCTCAGTGCCTTGTCTAGTTTCTACACCATAGCTTTGTTCTCCAAATGTTGTGGCCATGAATATTTTTAAGAATTAAGTTTAATTTTAAAAGCAGTAGATAATGGAGGGTAGTGATTGGCTATGTAAAAGAATACTTTTTCTTTTTAACGTGAAGGAAAACAGGTTCATGACTATAAGCTCTGTTAGATCAAGTGGTATGTTCCTTTTATTTATGATCCTATCCCCAGCAGATAAAATAGTTCATGGTATTAAGAAGTATTTTAAGTTAGAAAGATCAGGTAAGTTTTCTATGGTACAAGCTGGCCCAAAATTATATGGCTTAACAACCATTTATTCTTGCTCATGTGCCTGTAGGTTAGTGGGGTCAGCTGGTTGAGGATCCACTAAGCTGGGGTTGGCTCCAAGACATGGCCAGCATTCAGGTTATTGCTGCAAACATATTTTCAGGCCTCCATTTGTGTTATATTTGCTAATATTCCATTGGCTAAAGTAAGTTGCATGGCCAAGGCCAAAGACAAGGGGCAGAGGGCATCCTCAGTTTCTAGGGGAAAGAGCTACTGCTAAGCCACATGGCAAAAGATGTGGGTGCAGAGAGGAGTGAAGAGCTGGGGTCAGTAATTTAATCTACTACTGCCCACACTCTTGGTCACAATTATTTACATCCCTCCCATGTGAAAAATACACTCACCCCCATCCTACAACCTCCAAAGTCTTATCTAATCATGGTATCAAGTTCAAAGTCCAGGACGTCATTGCCTATGTGAGGTCCAGATTTGGTTTCTTTTAATCTAGAGTTGGTTTCTTTTTTATTTTCAAAAAACTAAACCTTTTATTTTGAGACATTTTGACATACTACATAATTTATTTTATTTTGAGGTTATGATGGTCAATCTTATGTGTCAATTTGACTGAGACATAGGATGTCCATTTTCTTAGCTAAACATTATTTTGAGTGTTTCTTTGAGGTGATTTTGGATGAAGTTAGCGTTTAAATTTACAAACTGAGTGAAGGTGATGCCCTCCCTAACATGGGTGAGTCCCATCCAATCAGTTGATGGCCTGAATAGAACAAAATAGGCTAAGAGAATAGCCTTCTTGCCTGACTGCCGTCAGACTGACACACTGGCTTTCCTGTGCCTTCAGCCTGCCGTCCTTCTGCGTGAAACTGCACCATTGCCTCTCCTGGTCTCAGGCCTCTGGACTCAGACGCTGCACCATTGGCTCTCCGGAGTCCCCAGCTTGCCAACGCACCCTGTACATCTCGTGACCAATCAGCCTCCATAATCATGTGACACAGTTCCTTTTGGAATCCAATTATTTATTATAATAAATTCGTACACACACACACACACACACACACACACAGAAGCAGCCCCTGAGTTAAGGATGAGATATGTTCCTGAGAACGTCTTTAGATTGGATTTGCATGTAACTAAGATGAACAGCACATATACAGTAATAAATAATAATAATAAAATAATGGCTCATATGCGGTAATAATAATAAAGTGTAATATAATTATGGTAATGATAATACCCCTGTACTGTAATAATTAAGTTACAGATACTCTTGTCCTCAGTCTTTTAATTCAAACAAACGGAGCATAAAAACAAACTCATACAAAAATTCAGATGGGAGACAGGACAAATTTAAAAGAAAAATATTAAAAGTTAATACTCAATGTTGCATCGATGTCTCACTTACTGGAAGGGGCATTTCCGAGGCAAGAAGGTAGCTGACATTAATCAGATGCTGACCGACACAGTGCTGGAGAGGATGGAGTGGGTGCTGGAGAATCAGGATTTGATTCTGTCGCCGGAGGAGGGGAGCTGACCACCGAAGTCGGTTTCTTGAGAAAGGTATCTAGGGTTGTTTGCACAGCCTTTCTCTTTTATGCATCCTAAATGGCCTTGTAGCAGCTGGTGTTCTCACTAACTGCACAGTAAACCTTTGTAAAC